>JANIJG010017332.1:113179-159783 GCA_024611175.1 Megaceryle torquata
TAGAACCATGCCAGGGAACTTAATAAAACTATAATTTTTGCTGGCTGAAAATCTACTCCATATTCCAAGCCTTTGTCAAGTTTTAGAGTGGGGATGGCCACTAGACAAATGACAGATTGCTCTCTGTTAACATCTATCCCTTCCCAGAGAGGAATAGAAAGGGAATAAGGGAGAGACAGATTGGAAAAAAAACCTAAAACCAAACAGCTTTAATGAAAATAATAAATATAAAATGAAATATATACAAATATATAGAAAAACAAAATCCAACCCAACCCCCCCAGTGACAATTACATCACTGTCACCACTGATGCTGTGGAGCAGGCACTGGGGAAGTCCCAGACTGGATGCCAGCCACTGAAGAGAGATTGACCCTTGTGATCCCTCAGCTTTGTACTGAATATGACGTATATGGGCTGGAATACTTCCCTGGTCAGTTTGGGGTCACCTGTCCTCTCTGCTCCTCCCTGCAGGTGCGGCCTTTCACTTTTTTTGCACCTCCCAATGAATGTGGTACACAAGATCACCAGTGACCTTGGTCTGCACATCAATCTTTGGTGTTTACTGTGAACATCAAGCAGTATCACTGCTAACATTGTTAACTGCAGAAAGTGCAGTTACTTAGAACAGACTGGGCTGAAAAGTAAAATCACTGAACAGCATTAGTTCTGTTCTAACTCAAACTAGGACAGCTTTTTTTCCAGAGGAGCATAGATTTACTTATCTTGAAATGCAGCTTTGCTAAACTTTTATCATAGCCCAGTAGATGCTAGCCTGGTGCATATCACAAGTTTCATCTTGTCCCGGGAGTTCAAGGTAAATAACATCTGATGCTACTTATTTTGGAGAAAGTATTTCTTCCTTCCCAAGTCTCATGTAACTAGTTCTGTTCTCAAGGCAACAAAATTGCTATATGACTCTGTGCCTACTGACAAAAAGACTCTCCCCTTGGCTTCTTACAAGCTTGACATCTCCTTTCTTCTAGCGTATATCCATGCCATTTCATCTCCCAAGGTACTCACAGGCTGAGCAACCACAGTCTGAAAACCTGATGTGCGTGTTTTATAGTTTTGCAAAACATCTTCTAAAACTTCGAATTTGAGCAGAGGCACAGCATTTCTTATGGGCTTTAATGGAGTTAGGGATTAACCTTTCCCTTTCTCTTCCCCTGTTATTTTTGTTTCCAGTTACAGTGGTGCTGTTTGCAGCACTGAGACGGCAGCGGAAAAAAGAGCCTTTGATTATTTCCAAAGAAGACATCAGAGACAACATTGTCAGTTATAATGATGAAGGTGGTGGAGAGGAAGACACCCAGGCATTTGATATCGGCACGCTGAGGAATCCCGAAGCCATAGATGATAATAAATTGCGCAGAGACATTGTGCCAGAAGCACTTTTTATGCCACGGCGGACTGCAACAGCACGAGATAACACGGATGTCAGAGATTTCATTAACCAAAGGTTGAAGGAAAATGATACAGATCCAACAGCACCCCCGTATGACTCATTAGCAACCTACGCGTACGAAGGTAATGGTTCTGTGGCCGAATCTCTCAGCTCCTTGGAGTCAGTGACTACGGATGGAGATCAGGACTATGATTACCTTAGTGACTGGGGGCCTCGGTTTAAAAAGCTGGCAGATATGTATGGTGCAATGGACAGTGACAAAGACTCTTAATATGTTGCCTTTTTTTTTTTTTTTCTTTTTTCTTCCCTTACTCATTTTCAGAAACAGTATTGAGATACGTGAAGTGGCTCTTTCTTTCTATTTCTCCACAGCTCTGTGAAAGGGTTTTCTGTTCTACCCATTTGAATTCTCTAATGACTGCAGCCTGTGTGGATCAGCTGTCAGAAAACTTTTTCTAGTATCATTTTATGAGCTTCCAAGAGGCAAAGTTCTGATTTTTTAGTGCATCCAGTTTACCAAGCCAATCTTACAGGCATGACAGTAGTAGAGGGGAAGAAATGGATCAGATGGGGAGCAGTATTTTTACTTGTTCTGCTTATATTGTAAATTGGAGTATAATACTGTTTAAGCTCACTTGCTCTTTTTACTTGTATTCAGACTGTTCAGCTCAGACAACTGCTCTGTCAATCGTGTATTGCACATCCCAATGTAACGAGGTACTCTAGTTTACCCTTTGTATTATAGTCAAAAGTAGTGGTGATGGAATGAAGGTTTATTATACAGGTAGGATAAGCTGAGAAAAAAACATCAAACAAGCATTTTACTCATAAGGAGGGTAGAAAGGCCTAACTGTCAATCAAATCTGTTTTTCTAGAACTCGCCATTGCCCCCAGTGCACTGAATCATACTAACACACGCATATATATAGTTCATTGACTGCTATGTATATATTCTTCTGATCTAGCATTGCTGGAGAGATGTGTGTGCATGCATGCGTGTGCAGTGGGTAGCCCCAGTACCTAACTCTTAGATGGTTTCCCAGTTTTAACCCAGACTTGCCTTGTGATATGGGGGAAGTCATCTAATCCAACTCCAGATTAGACCATGATTTGGAAGAAGGAACAGATCATAACCATGCTTTTCTTCATACTTCTTCAGTTGGCCTCCATCTGCACATCACTTCAGTGATGGCCACTGTGCTGAGGAGGTGGGAGCCAGGCTTTTCATCTCCATCTACTTCTGGTCTGTTCTTATGTGAAGGGGGAGAGCAGTTGCCTCAAGGTGACTGCCACCCATTGGGACAAAAAGAGCAACTTCAGAAGAGGAAAGACATCTCACTTTTTGTCCTGACCTTTCCTGCCTGGGTACCCAGGATGGCCTCTCAACTGACTCTCTGCCAAGTTTTGCTATCTGTAAAGTGAGGAAATAATGCCTACCTCATCAGGATGTTGCAAGAATTATATCTCATTTGGAAAATGCTTTAGAGATGGAAAATGCTGGCATTGTGTCAGAAGAAGTAATTTCTCATGCTTTTCAGTAGTTGTTTTCTTTTTTATTTTCCAGATTCAAGCTCTGAATGCACAAGTAAGCGAGAATCAATTATCATTCCAGTGGCCTGAAAAGTAGGGTTTATAACTATAACTCACTTTATAAATAAACTGCTCAGCCAGGCTTGTTAAAGACTTCACCAAAAGGTAAAATTTTAACCACAAGTCTCTGTGTGTGTTTGTATTTATCTGCACTGACAAGATAAGTAGCTTTTGTCCAGGGTGGGGGAAGATGCCATAGTCTCAGGCCAAAAGAATTTTCTTTACAGCTTGTGCACCACTCAGTATTTCTGTCTCTTTGTTAAATGCATGCAGTTGCTGCTCTTCAAATCCAGCCATCTAGGAGAGGCTATCTGGAGAAATCCCTAAGGGGCTGCCATGGGACATAACCAGTCCCAAGAGCTAAAACCCACCCTGTGTCCCAAAGAAGGGATGCAACCCATGCTACTGTGCCAAGGAAAGAATGAATTGTTTTATTTATTTATTTTGTTAATATACCTCATACATAACTAATCTCATTTATTTAATTTTGAAACAGTATTTAATACCAGAATTACAGGCATGAATCTATTTTCTCCCTCCCCTGAATCTTAAGTGTATCAGTTTGAAAACTACACAACAGCTGCAGTTTATTCTAAAAATAAAGAGAGGGGGGAAAAGTTAATAAACAGAAAATTAAAAGGGATTAAAAATTAATCCTTGGAACTCATTACTCCTAGAGAACTAAATAAAGAGAGCAGTAAGATTCCCAAGTATTAGACTTTTCCAAGCACAGTGACATAATTTCAGGTTTTACAAACCAGCTCACAGTGAAGATGAGCCAACCACACTGTGTGCCCAGCTGGGACAGGAAATTACTCCTTTGCAGTGGGGAGCACTGGACATTTATAGGTTTAGGGCAAGGCAGATAATGGCTTGCAGATGCTTGGCATGATAGATTAGATGGGTTTTCAAAGAGGAAGAGACCAGTGTTTCAGAGGGTCCTGAGTTCCCAGGCTCATCTGAAGGCCTCTTAGAGTGGTTCAGTCCAGCAGAATAAGGTGCCCAACTCCACCACTGAGGGGGACCAAGCCTGTCACACACATCACAATGGTAAAAGCACAGCTAGGCCTTTATTATGTCCTCCTGACAGTCCCTCAGTAATTTAAGATGATAAAAGCCTTTAAAAGTCTAGCCCTTCATGGCTTCCTTGAATTCAGAGCAGCCAGGAGGCAACCTTTCCAAAACCTGACTCTGGTATGTAGGAGGGACCATCTGGATTTCAGATACATGGAGGAGCAGCAGATGCTCAGCACCATCTGCCACAGGTCCCCTCACTTTGGGCTGCTCTCCTCATACCATCAGTGGAGACAGGCCCCCCCCCAGAGGGGGTTCTTCCAAATAGCTCCTTAGCACAGACTTGTGTCTCACCCTTCACTGCGTGGGGTTGCCTCAAGCTTAGAGTCTGGCTGGACCCCAAAGTGAACTAGAGAACTGTCCCTTCCCCTCTTCAGGCCCCAAGGAAACAGATTTGTGTGCAGAGGGGATGGCAGAGGTGGCTGTGAAACCACACACAAGTTTGGCCCTGCAAGCCACCTCCAGCCTCAAGGAAGACGGAATCACCGTCTCTTGACTGAAGAGACATTACACCCTAAAACAGCTGGGCTATGCTGCAGGGCAGCTTGTATTAGTTATGCTTTGTGTGGAGGGTCTAATAAGACAGGAGGTTCACTGATCTCCTTGTAACTACTTTCCTATGGTTGTAACAGTGATTTTGTCTGATTTAGTGATTGGTTTGGTTTGGTTTTATTATTTATTTTTTCTTTTAATTAAAAGCTGGTTTTATCTTGTCAATTGAGTGACACAGTAAATAATAGAGTGGCTACTTGTGCCTGTTGTGTAAATATATTATATAGAAAATTATGCTATGTCACCACAAATCGGGTGCCCAAATAGCAAATGGATTCTTTTAAGAAAATTAAAGGTAAACTTGCATCCAAATTATTATTTATGCATCTAGGTTTTAAGGTCTATTTTTTCCTGCAAATTAGACAGATAAAGCATCTCTCACACAGCAAGAAGACTTCAATTCTATCTTTTCCTATTGCTTGGCAGTACCACAAAGTGCAATATATAAAATCAGTACTGCATATTAAATATTGAAAGTGCCATATTTCAGTGAAAACAAAACTTTGCAGCAGTATTTCTTTGCACTTCGTTGCATGCCAGCATGCTAGATCATAGAAATGAGTACTTAACAATGCTCTGACACAAGGCTAGATTTGTTCTTTATAGATAAACCAGTGTTGGACTAGGGGCTATGAAGTGAGTTTCAAGGCTGTTTTAATCCTGCACTTCTAACAACCACACATATTTAAGAAGAAGAAATACTAGGAAGTTTAGCTAAGCCAGGTGAAGAGAAGAGCAATGCAGTTGGATTTTAATTTGCAAAAGGGCTCATATTGAAAGACACCAAGGAATTGAGTGGAGTTAACACAATACAGAGGTGTGTTTACACAGGAAACTTTTCCAGCCTTGCTACTGCAGAACAGTAACATTACTACACTTGAAATGGAGTAAGTATACCTTAGTAAAGCTATTTCATCCCAGCTCCCAAAACAGACACTTAATTCCAGAAAAATGGGGTTTTTTTTTACTCCAAAATAGTTATTATTTCAGGTTAAAAGTAATTCTATCCCACAGCAGCACATGCCTCCAATGTTGTTCCAGGACATGTCTCTGTAAGCAAGCTTGGAATTGAGCTGTGACAGACATAGCAAGCTCTGGACATGGGAATTTGGGGATTTCCACCAACAGTACCACAGGACTGGGATGTGTTCCCAAACCTGATGAGACAAAGAAGCATCTAACCTTAAGAAAAACAAGTTGTCTTTGTTTTTCAGTTATTGATGGGAAAAAAAAAAAATCATTGAGAAGGATTTGGAGTAGAAGACAACTCCACCTCTACCAACACCAACATTTTCTAAATTAGTTCTAATAAACAGATGTATTTTTCTTACATTTTCTTATTTTGCTAATTGTCAGGTCTTGCTTCATTCTATGGACAGGTATTTCCTAGCTCTTAAATGTAGAGGGGCAACCTATAAATTATCCAGTTTTGGAAGTAGCAGACTATGTTACAAGGAATAACATTTCATTTCTTCATTACAAAACAAAAAAAAAATCCCATAAATACTAACTAACTGAATATCTGTAGTACCATAAAAAGCAGAATGGTCATAAGGAGTACAGTAGGGAGAAATGGCTTTGAGAATCTGTGTCTGCACAATACACTATGAACAAAAGAAAGGAAATAATGAACATTGGAATCTGTTTGGAAACATTGGAAATGTTTCAAAACCAGACTTAGCCATTTTGAGCAGGATGAACAGTGCACAGCCACTTCTAACACTTCTAGGTTTCCTACAGCAGCCAGAGGGAGATTTGCACAGATAGAAAGGCTGACATAATTATCAGACCAAGCAAATTAAATCCAGGCTATTTCCATGGAAATATCTAGGAAAGAAAGTCTTTTTGTCATGGCTATTATTAAGACATGTTAAATTTATGCAGCAGACCTATCTAGATGGTCTTCTGCAGGGTGAATTACAGACAGCAATTCTAAGCAGGTAACTCTCTGCAAACACCACCGTGCTAGCTCTTCCTGGCACCATCTGTTTTAGATCCCTCCATGTTTCCTTTCACTGAAAGTGGTATTGAAGCATTTCAGAAGACCAGTGTCCCAACTGGATGCTGCTATCTCCCTGCCCATTCGTCTTTCAATTAACATTGCAGTCTGAGGTCCATTGTTAAATAAGAGCTGACAAATTAACAGTCATTATGCTACTTCCAATGAGTATGAACTATATCATAAATTGTGAAATGCAGAGGTTTGTTCCAACCCCTCTAGACCTGTGAAACAGCAGCCTCCTCCAATAAATGTCAAAGACACAACATTTTTATTTCACTTTAGTCTCCTGAAGACTTGTTTTCTTAGACATTGTTTCTGTATTTAAGAAAGAAGAGGAACAAAACCATATTCAATGTCTACAGCCTCATGCCTTCCTCCAGAAGAAGGGAGAAAAACACAGCAGGCAACACAATGTTTTGACACCAATCTCTCCCCTCAGTAATTTTATTTAGGCACAGCTGAAACAATCTTGACCATGCCCATCATTTTTCAGTATTACTCTTTTAAGCCCAGATCTGCACTTGTCATACACTAAACACTTTACCAAGCAGTTCATAAATTCAGCAGTAGGTATCAAAAAACTATGGCTGGAGTTAAAGGGAGTACAGGAGTCAGAGAACTAGGAGTTTCAGGAAGAAGAACAGAAAGTGAACTGCACAGGGAGTGGAGGAGTTAATCAGTCACATGCAAGGCAGGCCCATGGCACTTAGAAGCCACAGAGCCATCATATTATGCATAGAGTTACTGGATTTAAAAGGAGAACTCATAGAACCTCCTCTTATTTTTTTTCTGCATGTGTCTTTTGCCTTTTCTTTTTTTTTTTTTTTTTTTTTTTTAATTTTTATTTAAAAAAGAAGGAAAAGAAAAGGAGCTGCTAACTTCAAATTTCTCCTTCCACAAAGTCAATTTGACACATAAGGCTTAAGTCCAGCAACTGGAGAAATCCTTTCCACTCCCATGGGCTGTTGACCTTTCCTATGAGACTGCACTATTTATGTAAATATACCTAGAGGCACTTTCTATAAGCTTTTAGTTTTCTATGATCTATTACTTCAGTGTTTATTAAAGAAACAAATGTATACAATTATTAAGCATTCAGGTGAACAAAACAAACAAACAAAAAAACCAACACTACAAACACAAAATTGTTCTGGATTTTGATGCAGAAAACTTCAGAATCACTGTACTATTTTAATTCTGTGATTGCTTCCACTGCTTTATAAAATTAAACTTAAATGAAAGGCCTTATAATAAATGCTATGTGCATCTTAACTGTGTTACTAAGCAAAATCAATCTGGCAAACTCCTATTGAGATTTATGAATTTTAAACCCTTAAAATAAATGCTTTTTGGTATTGATTTTTATTTTTTTTAATTAAAAATACTTCCAACCATGAATTGAAACTGATGCCATTACCACCTGGGAAGATTTACTTGCTGTCATGTTCCAGCCACACATCTCTCATGATTTCATCCCCTGGTTGTGCCAAGGAAGCCTCAGCATTGGATGGACCTGGTCACTGCTCGACACAGAGAGAGACATTTGTGGGTGATAAGATTTTTGTCACCCAAGAGATTTACACCTAGAAGCTTCCCTGTGATGCAAAGGGACTCATGCTGGAATGATTATTTCTTCTGCAGTGCGGACAGGCAATTTGTTACGGTCAGATGGCAAGTGTGCACTCTCTCCCTTGTATTTCCTGTTCACTGTACTGGCTTCTATTTTGGGGTTGGGGGTGGGGGGAAATGAAATTTAAGGATTTAATGAGAAACCAATTTGAACAACACTTTCTCACAGACAGAGTGAATTTGCCTTTTTGCAAATTGATTTTTGTAACAAGTTATTTATATGATACTACTCAATAAATTGGGTTTTTTTTTCTAACTTGGTTTGTTTTTTCCTAATTCTCTCAATCTATGTTTTGTATTTACAACACTATCGTAAAGATAAGCCTTCAAAAAGATTCTGCAATCACTTACAGGAGTAAACTGACTTAATTTTTCAGATGCCATTTCTAAGTGTCTGGCTTGCAACATGCCATAAGAGCAGTAAGATCACTATTCTGTGATCAGTGAGGCCTCCCAAAAGAGTGACAGAATTTCAGAAGGCATCATTTAGTGATGATTACTCTGAGGATATTAGTCTATAATCTCAAGCCTAATTTTGACTAGCCAAGGTTTCCCAGGAAGTAAGCAGGAGCTTTGTTGAAGTAAAGCATGTGGAATAGCTTCCTTGAAGCATATAAAAATCATATAATTTATAATAGCACTGTCCAGTTATTTCCCTTTCACTGTATGAGGTCCAAAAAAGACTAAAAGGCTCCATTCACTTACAGAGTTCAGATGTCATTTGCAATATCTTTTTGCTTAAAGAGAACAATCTTCAGAGAAAATTATTCATTTTAACACTGCCTTAATACAAGATCTGTCTACATGTCCAGAAATTCCATCATGCCTAAATTTCCTCCTAAATAAAAGGACAAAGAAATGAGTGGGAAAGGTCACAGCAAAGCAGTACTTCATTAAAAGCATTAGAATGAACCACAAAAAGCAAGCAGTTTAACACTGAAACCCATATGTGAATTATAAAAGAAATTAGTAACTTTAGTAAACAATGAGAGGAGGTAGCCTTAATATCCACAGCAATCTTTGGTAGACCTCAAGAAAAACAACTTATGCATGAATAGCCCAAGAAACCACCATTTTTTATACATTCAATAGTAGATCATAAGGCTATAAATACATAGGTCTACAAAGTAATTAGAAGTGTTTAACTATCTCATTTTCTGAGCACCAAATCACAGAAACTAAGCACTGCACTGTACATGGAGGATGTATCTACTTCCACTCTACACCCTCCAGTAAGGACACACACTTGCAAGTGTGAGCACAGAGGGGCTGAAATTACCCATCCTTTGACTTTGATACGTTTTGCATTAGAGCAGCCCTATGAGATTTCACAAAACATCAGCTTGAGCTTTTAATCTTCTAAGCAAAGACAGCAGCAGGAGGAATCCTGGTTGTCCACCTGCTGAGAGGTGGTCCAGGTTCTGCAATCCTCCATGTTTACTGAGGCTCTGACTGACAGAAGCAGAACAGAAGGACACTACCACTTTTATTTGCATGTAAGAAGGATCTGCCATATTTCTTATCCTCTTACTTGATTTACTGTATCTCAATCACAAAGAAAAGTCAGAAAAAGGCTAGCATTTCAGCCTGAAAATGTTTTTGATTCTCAGATACTAACTTACCAGGTTAATCTATGTAAAATAACTCCCCCCACCAACAAGCAACACACTAAACCACACCCTACCCCACCGATACTTTCATTAATACTACTGAAGTCATCACAGAGACAAGTTAGCTAGACAAGCCACTAAAGCCTACAGTCTCTCACTTTAAAAAAGCTTAATTGGTCATTGTTGAATTTCAAGGACACCTTAAACAAGGAAATCAAAGAAAAGAATAATAAATCTGGATGGTGCTTTAACACTTGCATAAAAATTGCAAGAATGCTCACTTATATGAGCAGCCAAGTGAATTCGGTGTTGGCCCTGCCAATTTCAATCTCAGGCAATGTTACTTTTGATGCTATAAATGAAATCCAAGTTTATTGGATAAGGTGTAAGCATTAAAAAAAAAAAAAGTACATATTCTTTTCCATGCCTTTGAAGTCGTTCCTTTTTCTTACCAGCACTAGTGTATCTTACCCTGTTTTTAGCACAGCCAGCTATCTAGCAAATACCCACTCTACAATTCTTTTTTGTCAAACTGACTGCACCAACGGCTGTCTGTCTCCACACCAGATGCCCAAGCATCTCTGTCTCTCCAGTCAGAAAAGCTGATTCCACTTTCCTTATTCCCCACAAATTCGAAAGCAAACGTAAGCATTGTCAGAAGCCCTCAGTCACACACTATTTCAGAATCACTCTAATACTCATTATGTGGGGTTTAACCTTGGCAAACCATAGAGTGCACAAATCCACGTGTATTTTTACTAGCTATGGAGATACTAATGGCCTAATAGGACCTTGTCATTACTTTATTTAAGCAAAAGAAGAAAAACTTACTAGGATCAGGGGATCCTAGGATCAGTCAGGAAGACTGTATGCTAGGGAATATGCTGACCTGAATCTTCCAAAAAAGCTTTGGATTGGTTCCTCCCTTATAAAAAGTAAAAAAAAAAAAAACAACAACCCACCATAAAACAAACCAAAAAACTCATGAGTCATCTGTATACAGCTTTCCTTGTACCTCCTGCTGGAACTTTGCCTTTCTTAACTCAAAACTTTGCTGGCTGTCTGCTCATGCATGCATCTTAATTAATAAACAAATTAATAAATCCCCTCCTGATTGCTTTTACATGTCTTTTCTGAACATCTGCTTCTACCTATACTGTTAGACAAAGCTGCTCTCTTCTACAATTCTGCCAGGGAACTTCCTTCTCTCCTTCAGGATGCAATTGGATTTTTCACATCAATTATCTTAACTGGAAGCAAGCTTAACCCATTTCCCAATTAAAGCTCCAGCTTACTAGAACAAACCTCCTTTCATAAAATAAAACACAATAAACCCCAAATAACAAACCTAAACTGAAAAGAGGACTGAATAAAAGAATTCTGGTAAATGAAAGAGTGAGGAAGTCAGTGTAGAGACAGAAGGAGAAAGTGGGAGTCCGACTGCCTCAGTCTCTGACACAGCATTCCTGTTACATTTGCTTACTGTTGGCTCACAGAGGGTGCACTCTTCACTCTGTTACTTGTTTCATGTACTTTTTCCCCACCATGTATCAAAGCATCCCTGTCAAAACAACAAAAAAAAAAAAAAAAAAACAGAGCTAGGTGCACCTTAGTTTTGCCACTGCTGGGCATTTTGAAAGCCCAACATTTTTCTAGTTACAGTACAGAGCCAGGTTCTCTCTGCATCCTCCTTCTCACACTAGTTCCAGACCTTATCACTCATGTTCAGATGGACATGAATCTAACATCTACTGCCAAAGACAGAAAGCCTAAAGGGATAAAAAGTACCCAGTGACAAGA
This sequence comes from Megaceryle torquata, assembly GCA_024611175.1. NCBI lineage: Eukaryota > Metazoa > Chordata > Aves > Coraciiformes > Cerylidae > Megaceryle > Megaceryle torquata. Next base: position 124,844 of record JANIJG010017332.1, read on the forward strand.
TAGCCAAGCCACCTGTTACTGCTCCAAATTATGGCTGGGTTAGCCACACCTCTTCATACTGCCTTTGTTCTCTTGCTTATTTGTGTTTTATCAGTGTCAGATGCATTATGTCTAGAGTTTCCCATACCAGACACACCCCTTATTACATATCTATGAAGAAAACAGATTTCAAGCTTTCTGTTTGGCTTCTCATGGATGCCACCAGCTTTTTGATAGGCACCCACCTTTCATGCACACTCTGGATACTCTCTAAGAAGCTATGCATAGAAATTATTCCACACATTCAGCTATCTACTGGCAAGAATGCAGGATAAGCAGGCAAAATATTCAGCCCACAAGGTTACAATAGTCTGCCCACCTCCAGCATCTTCCAGGAACCGATCCAAGGATGAATGCTTCCCCCTTGCTAAGTTTGCACGTTCATTGATAGTAATTATGATGCTATTTTGATTTTGTGGTTTTCTGGTATTGTCAACATTTCTCTAAACAATTTTTAGAGTTGTTTTTGAGTAACAAAGAAAAGTCTAAACTACACTTTGAGATTCACCATTCTAATATCTTGGTATTTAATCAACCTGTAATATAATATTGATTACAAATGCCCTGGAGACAAGAGATTGGTACTTGTCTGGAGAGCAAATACTTCACATAGCTCTTTATTGCAGAAAGAGCCTTTCAAATGTTTTGTTACCAAATATCCATCTGGCCCATGGGCTCACTCGCTTGCACAGTCAGAATTTTATCATTGATTTTGGCAGGAGTGAAATGGGACTCCTGAAAGACAAGTTAACTGTTTGATGACCAGCATGAAGTGCAGCAGAGGACAAAGGGACTTGGATTATAGATGTTGCTCCTGAGGACTGTGAAATAAAGGAACCACATGTGAATAAAGATCTCTGGCAGAAGGATCATAATGTATCAAACATTCTGCCAGGACTTCAGCATTTAATTTTATTGCCTGTTAACAATTACCTTGTAAGCCTAAAAACCCCCTCATTGTATGACAGCTGACACATCATCAAATCCTGTCATCTGTCTTCTTTCTCTCTTTCAATTCCTCTCCACTGGAAGGTTGTGTCCCTGCTGTAGACAGAGCTTGCTTTGTGCCACCCCTCCAGCCTACCCAACCTCTAGACCAACTGGACAAAAGTTGATCTGCAAACTTATGTTTCATTCAGCTCTTGTTCTTGCCCTTTTTCAGCCACTGGATAGCGCCTTCATAAACATTTATACTACAAGTGTGAATGGACTATTCACATTTGACTGATGCACATAGTTCCGGGCACTCCCTAGGTACCTTGTAATGATCGGTAGAATCCAGAAGACCTTTTCTGTATGTGCAGTACTGCCAGCACACGAGTTATGGCTGTCCTGGCAGGAGCTAGTGTTGTGACAAAATGAGAAAATACCAACTTCAGAAGGTATTTTGATTACCCAAGGAAAAATGTTTTCACTTAGACTGCCTTCCCCCTGCCCAAGCTCTTTGGGACAGCATTGAGTTAGAGGACACCAGAACTCTTTCTAGGCTCCTTAGCAAACAAGGCACAAATTTTATGGTGGGAGGGGTATTGAGCACCAACGACACAAATATTCAGTCCTCTAACACTGAAAGGAAGGACCAAAAAATAGCTTTAGGAAGTCCTTTTTCCTATGAAAACAGAGGCCAGACCCTCCGTTCCCTTAGGACCAGCCATGGAAAAGGGAGACAAGAGTCTCCCTGTGCTTCAAAGTTGTCTCATCTAAGGACAAAAGGGGTTGAAACTGCAGTAAATGTAATGGAGTGCTGTGGGTCAGCTGAAGAAATGTTGTTCCTGACAGAAGTACAACTTTGACAGTCATAAAGGGTTAGTGGACATATTTACATCATAAAACTGAACCACTCATATTGCAAGCATATAAAAGATGATCAAGAAGAACTCAGAAAGCCAAAGGCTGCTCCAAAATACATGGAGCTGGTTTCTAGAACCTGACAGGGGCTCAGAAACTGACTTTAAATTTTTTTTGCATTTTAGGATTATTCAGTGTGTTGGTTCACTGAAACTGGAGGCAATAGTCCTGCTGCAGAAAATGAAAAATATGCATAAATCTGGGCTAGACTGGTGACTTATTTTCTTCAAGTCTGGGACAAGGATTCAAGCTCTCATCAGTCTGAACTATTTGAGAAAACACTTCCACACTTGAGAAGACATGCTGATATGCTCCAGATATGAGTTTATACTCATGACAAAGTTATCACATGTACTGTTAGGCACCATCCATTCCAGACTTCAAAAATCCTGCTGCTTTACTGGATTTCTCATCCATATCCTGTAGCAATATCGTAATTTACCACAAAGTCAGAATAAGAATGCATAGGCAAAGAAGCTTTGCAGAGAACTCACAAACATGTGAACATACTCTAGGCCAGGGTTCATTTACACAGTATTAATGCCATATTCACAAACCTGCTCCATTTGATGGGACAGATACAGCGCACACTCAATTGAAACTGGCTCCAATACAAATATAGTGGCATATACCTCTGCAGTAAATTATAACATGATGACCTGTTTAATTTCCTATTCCATTCTGGATTAACACGATACCTTCCTTTGTTGCCAATGGTTCTGCACGTGTAGGAGGATACTTGTCTAATCAGATGCTTGCCATGTCATAGTTTTATGAAGTTAGCTTTACTCTGCTCTGCAGTAATCATATTTAAGTTGCACTGGGCTGCACAGTTGAAATCAATAAATGACACTTTGGCATATATGGATTGTAAAAGGTCTTGAAGTTTTAGAAGTAAAAAAGAGAAGCAAGAAATGAAGTTTTTCAAAATGTTATTTTTGTCAGGGAAAAAAGAAAAGGACAAACTTCTTGTGTTTTCTTGTATTTACTTCTATATGTTAGGAGAAATGAATGTGCCAGGCATAAACACACATTTATGACTCCAACTTGTTGATAATTCTATGGACAACTAGTATGAATTTGCATTTTGAACTTCCCTAGCTCTGGATGAGCTGAAAGACTTGATTCCCAATTAAAAATATTTCTTTTTAAAATCATTTTAGTGAGTCTAAAACAAAAATTTCATCAGTGAAGCACTATCAGTCTTTTTAACTAGAGTGGCATAAATTGTATCTTTATAAATATAGACCCTACCATACTTAAGGCTCGAGCTACCTTAAGTACAATGCTCCTTCACAATCCCCCCATCTAAAATGTCACAAAAGAAAAAAGTATTTTCTTTATTCAGGCCTCTCAAACTACGAAAGAAAGGGAGAGGATATAGCTACAGCTCATTGTGCTTAGATGTGAATGTTAATCATAAAGTGCAGTGCTGTTTTTAAATGTTTCAAAATGTAAAATAGAGATGCATTCAGAACTGGACAATAAATGGACAATTCTAGTTAAAATTTTGAGAAATTAATTCCTGGCTCACCTTCTTTTTACTGAAAAAGAAAACACAGTGGCCCTCTGGGGCAAGATCTTTAAAGATTTTCAATAAGATTCATGTGACAGATAGAGCTTTCAGAGACAAATCGATATAACTAAGTACAGCGTTCTCATACAATCATGCTGATCAGGAAAACTGGCTCTATCATCAGGGGGCTGTCATTTTCTCACTTGCATTGTGCGAGATTGCCTAAGGTTTCTCACAACACTGAAACCAAATCCTCTGGGTTGACAGCAGCCAGTGACAACGGGGGAGTTGGGGTGAAGGAGCTGTATCTTCTCAAGCTCATGGGTTGTTAGACACATTTCTTTTTCTGACAGACTCCAGATTCCCATTCCCTGGCACAGTGTTGCTGGCGTAGGCACATTCTCAGGTTGCAGCTGTCCCTCTGCTAGATAATATTTATAAACAAGTATGATATCAGATATTGCAAGAAGTATATTCTTGCTTTTTTTATAAACCCAACCTATTTCTTTATTTGGGGATATTTTTAATCACTCTGTTTGCAGAGAACAGAAAGAAAACGCCTCATCCCGAATTGCTAAGCAAGATGCTTTTGATCATCAGTTCTTCAGTGTCTCATCAGCAGATGAACTGATTGCATGGTGGTATTTTGGTTGGCTCTTTCTACTTCCATATTAATTCCCACTGCATAGCCTCTTGGCATCGCTTTGGTTTATTGCTGCTAGGCATTTTCAGGTTGCTGAGAAACTGGTAAGGGCAGAGCACTGCATGCAGAAAATGGCAGTTCCCACCCCAGCAAACTTACCAGGAACAGTAGCAGATGTTTTAAGAAATTCAGATATAAACTTGTAGAATTAGGAAATTAAGGATTAGGAACTCGGCTCACCTAGTAATTTCTGAAACTCCTGTTAAACATCTACATGCAGATCAACGTGCTCATACGTAGCCATAAACCTGGTGTGGCCTTTCTCAAATGGAAAAGCATCCAAATCAGGACACACACACCGAATGCCACCCTTGCATTTTAATTGCAGAGTACAGACTCTGCCTGCTTGTTCAAATGCATGCACCAGGATCATGCATATACCACAAGTTAAGAGGAACCTACGCAAGTCCAGGCAGTTTGCAAATAAGATACACACCAGTAAGAAATTAAAGAAATGGGAATATAAAGTCCTACTTGACAAAAAGGAAGGCTATGGATTTTTTGTGTTTGTAATTGTGTCAGCTGGCTTGGAAATACAAGAAGCTTGCTGCTGCTGGACATTAAAAGAACAAAACAGTATGAAAGAGAGAGAGAATATTGTGCAGTATTTTTGTGGAAATGTCCCTCACAGCATTTTAAGTTCAGTTCTGCTACTTATCTATTAGTTTTAAGCATATGAGAAGATCACATGTAAAATTAGTCCAAATGTTTAGTTGTACTGCTGATAAAAAGAGACAGGGAGCATACAAATTAGGAAAAGAAAAATAAAAAGAAAGGAACTGAAAAGAGTAACCTCAGGAGGCAAATGAACATAGCCTGTAAATATCTTCAAGGTAACAATGTAAATGAAGGAAGGAAATAACACCAAGTCTCAGAAGAAAACAGAAAAAGTAATGGCCATAAGCCATTCAGAAGAAAAAGTTTAAGCTAAACAGGAGCAAAAATCTGAAAAATTCAAAGGTAGCTGATGTGTAAATTATGCACATATTTAAGAACACTGAACCAAGAATAAAATTATGAAGGAAGCAGATCTGTAAAATTTAAGTTTTGAGAGGAAACAAAGAAAGTCTTCCCTGTCACCCTGTCTAAGATTTTTCTCCACAATGGTCTGATCAGCTTTAGATTGGCACAGTGTTCAAATTCTGTTACTTGCAACATGCCTGTTTCCTCATTACACCTTCTTGTTCGTATTTTTTTGTGTGTGTGTGACAGCTGACATCAGTGCCATCAGTTTCCTTTCTAATCTTATTTGACTTCTCATCAGTTATATTTCAGTCACTGCATCTCCTCAGCTCATCATTTGGTTCCCTCTCTATCCAGCTCCTTCAATCACTATATAGACACAGATGTTTCTTTTGCAGTGAGCACTGATTTGACTGCATGTTCCTTCAGCTGCATTTGCCTCAAGCATTTTGAATTGTTATGTTCCAAGAGAGCCTGTAACTCTTCAGGTGTAAGTGGCAACTCTTAAAAGCTGTGCAAATGAATGACCCTTGTTCAACATGGGCTGGTTTTCAATAGGTCTTTTCTTTCAAGAGACATCTGTGTTGCACTAAGTACGTTATGATTCAGTACACGGCATAGACCCTGCTTCATCAGTAGTACCTCCTTGATATTTTGACAAACTGTAAATTTGTGCTTTAAAAGTCTCAGCTACTCACATGCCAAGGTTTTGTTTCAAGGTTCACCTTCTAGCTCAAAATAGACACTATTAAAGTCAAGGGAAGGACCCTATCAACTTAGACGTGTTTAGAACGAGACCTTATACTTCTATTCAAGCTTAAGTAACTCTAAACATAAATTTGCCACTTGGATCCTTTACCATGCAATCAGTACAATAGCTTCCACTTCTGCTATCACAGACAGCACTCTAATTCAGCTGTCCAAGTCCTCCCACATCTCTCCATACCTTTCCATGATAGTGCTCAAAAACCCATAACAGACTTAGATTCTATAAAGACAAGAAGTGCTATTTTCCACTTTTGCGGATGGGTGATTGACTCTCAACTGAAAAGGAGTTGGGCAAGTACATAACCTTGATGACCTATGCCAAAAGGACTTCTGTGATGTCACAGCAGCCCTTAAGCTCTTCCTGGAAAAAGCATTTGAACCTGAGTTTCCCAGTGTGTAGATGAAGAATCATACACAGAATCACACAGAATAGCAATGGCTGGAAAAGGCCTTTAAGATCATCAAGTCCAACCATAATCTAACTCTACCAGGGCCACTACTACACCATATCCTTAAGCACCATATCTAGACAGCTTTTAAATATATCCAGGGATGGTGATTCAATCAACAACCTGGGCAGCCCATTCCAGTCTTTGATAAGCCTTTCGGTATCAAAGTTTTTCCTAATCTCCAACCTAAACCTCCCCTGGCACAACTTGATGCCATTTCCTCTTGTCCTATCAGTTGTGACTTGTGAGAAGAGACCAACACCCACCTCACTACAACCTTCTTTCAGGTAGTTGTACAGAGCAACAAGGTCTCACCTCAGTCTTTTTCTTCAGACTAAAACAACCTCAGCTCCTTCATCCACTCTTCATAAGACTTATTCTTAAGATACTTCACCAGCTTCATTGTCCTTCTCTGGACCTGATCCAGCACCTCAATATTTTTCTTATACTGAAGTGCCCAAAACTGAACACAGTACTCAAGATGCAGCCTCACCAGTGCCGAATACAGTGGGACAATCACTTCTCCGGTCCTGCTGGCAACACTATTCCTGATACAGGATAGGATGCCATTGGCCTCCTTAGCCACCTGGGCACACTGCTGGCTCATGTTCAGCCAGCTATCAATCAACACCCCCAGATCCCTTTATGCCAGGCAGCTTTCCAGCCAAGCCTGTAGCACTGCCTGAAGTTGCTGTGACCCGAGTGCAGGACTCGGCACTTGCTCTTGTCGAAGCCCATATGATTGGCCTCAGCCCACTGACCCATTGTCTGGGTCCCTCTGAAGAGCCTTCCTACCCTCAAGCAGATCAACACTCCCATCTAACTTGCTGTCATCTGCAAACTTACTGAGGATGCTCTCAAGGTCATTAAGATATTAAACAGGAGTGGCCCCAGCACTGAGCCCTGGGGAACACCACTTGTGACCAGCCACCAACTGTATTGAACTCCATTCACCACCACTCTCTGGGATCAGCCAGCCAGCCACTGTTATATCCTGCAGAGTGTGCACCCATCCGGGCCTCAGATGGCCAGTTTGTTCAAGAGGAAGCCATGAGGAACAGTATCAAAGGCTTTACTGAAGTCCAGGTGAACAATGTCCACACCCTTTCCCTCATCTACCAAGTGGGCCACTTTGTCATAGAAGATGAGGTTCATTAAGCAGGACCTGCCCTTCATGAACCTACGTTGACTGGGCCTGATCACCTGGTTGTCCTGTAAATGGTGTGTTATGGCACTCAAGATGATTTTTACCATGACCTTTCTTGGCACCAAGATCACACTGATAGGTCTGTAGCTCCCCAGATCCTCCTTCTGGTCCTTCTTGTATCTGAGTGTCACATTTGCTAACCTCCAGTCAATTGGGACCTCCCCAGTTACCCAGGACTGCTGATAAATCATGAGTGGCTTGGTGAGCACATCCACCAGCTCCTTCAGCACTCTTGGGTGTAACCCATCTGGCCCCACAGACTTACAGATGTCAAGTGGTACAGCAGGTCACTTAACCACTTCCTCTTATGTCATGGAGGCCTCCTTCTGTTCCCCATCCCCGTTTTCCAGCTCAAGGGGCTGGCTACCCAGCAAAGAATTAGTCTTGCTATTAAAGACAGAGGCAAATAAGGCATTAAATACCTCAGCCTTTTCCTTGTCCCTTGTAACTACATTTCTCCCTGCATCCAATAAAGGATGAAGATTCTCCCAGGTCCTCCTTCTGTTGTTAATGTATTTATAGAACCATTTTTTATTGTCTGTTACAGCAATAGCAACATTGAGTTCTAGTTGACCTTCTGCCCTTCTAGTCTCTTCTCCACTGGCCTGTCTTTCGGAACACAGGGATGGCCAGTTCCTGAACTTTTAAGATCTCTTTCTTAGAGAGCACCCAGACTTCCTGGACTCCTTTGTCCTTCAGGATGGCCTCCCCAGGGGAACTGCCAGTCTCCTGAAAAGGCCAAAGTCTGTCCTATGGAATTCCACAGTGGCACTTCTGCTGACCCCCCTCCTTACTTCACCAAGAATTGAAAACTCTATTATTTCATGATCACTAAGCCCAAAACAGCCCCCAACTGTTACACCTCCTACAAGTCCTTCCCTATTAACAAGCAGCAGGTCCAGGAGGGCACCATCTCTAGCTGAGATCCTTCACCAGCTGTGTCAGGAAGTTCTCTTCCACACGCTCCCAGAAACCTCCAGGACTGCTCCCTCTCTGCTGTATTATATTCCCAGCATGCATTTGGGAAGTTGAAGTCCCCCATGAGAATAAGAGGTAGAGATTGCAAAACCTCTCCCAACTGCTTATAGAGTATTTCATCAGTCTCATCATCCTGATTGGGCAGTCTGTAACTCCCACTATGACATCTGCCTATCTGGCCTTCTCCTAGACCCCCATCCATGAACTCTCAATACTGTCACCTCCATCCTTCAGTTGTAGACATTCATCTCCCTCCCTGACATAAAGGTCCACCCCACTGCCTCATCTTCCTCACCTATCTCTTCTGAAAAGCTGATAACCATCAAATGCAGCACTCCAGTAATGCGAGTCATCCCACCACACTGCCATGATGGCAACTATATCATCACTTTCTTGCTGCATGGTGGCCTCCAGCTTCTCCTACTTGTTGCCCATGCTGTGTGCATTGGTATAGATGCATTTCAGCTGGGCTAGTGGCCCTGCCACCTTCTTGGAGGGAGAAGCCCCAATTCCCACCAGATGGTTCTCAGATGCCTCAGTAGTTACCTGCCTATCAACTCTTGTGTCTTTGCTACTGTGTGGCTCATCATCCCCCACCTCCAAGACCTCACCACCACACTGCCCCACAGGTACTGGCCTGCCACTCCCAGGCCCCTCTCTAGCAAGTCCAGTTTTATCCCCAAAACCCTCTGAATCCAGTTTAAAGACCTTTCAATAAGCCCCGCTGACTCTTGCCCCAGGATCCTTCATCCCCCTTAAGACAGGTGTTCCCCATCTATTCCCAGCAACCCATGGTCAAAACCCACAAAATTCTACCAGCGGCCACGTGTTAATCAGGTGTGTTCTCCTGTTCCTTTCAGTGGTCTTCCTGCCACTGAAGGGATTGAGGGGAACACAACCTGTGCTCCCAATCCTCCAATCAGTCACCCCAGTCCTTTCTAATCACTTCAGGACTTCTGTCCACAACCTGATCACTGCCAACCTGCATAAACAGTAGTGGGAAACAATCAGAGGGCCAAACCAGACCAGGGAGTTCCCCGGTGATGTCTCCCAGGCCCCAGGGAGGCAGCACTGCCCTGTGGGATGGATCCAGTCAGCACACGGGGCCCCTGGTCCCCTCAGAAGGGAATCAACAATGACAAGGACCCTCCTTTGTTTCTCAACACAAGCAGCTCCAGTGCATGGGGCTGGCTGACTCACCCCAGGCAACCCCCTGCACGGACCTTCATCTCCACCCTCAGCTGCCTGGCCCTCCAGTTCCAGAGCCCCAAACCTGTTGTGTAAGAGCAGCTGGGAAGGTGAGGAAGCAGGGAGGGGATTCCTCCTCTCCCTGAGCAGAGACCTGTTTCCATTTTCCCCCATCTCTTGGGTCCTGTGCTTCTGGTGGAACCTCCAGCTGCTGCCTTTGCCTCGGGCTGCGGCCCCACTGATCTCTCTCCCTCTCACCCTCGATGATGCTCCTTAACCTTCCCAGCTCCCCTGTCAGCTCTGCCCCAGGCTGAGCAGACCCGTCACCCAGTCACCCCACACCCAGGGGTGTTTCTGCTGCCCTCGGGTCCAAGGGACCGGCTCAGGCGCTCCCTGCAGTCGAGCCCTGCAAGGCCGCAGGTCAGTGTGGGAGCTCCCGCTGGGTCCCCACAGTCTCTCTGGCAGTGGCTTTCAGCCAGGTGGTGACCATGGCTGTGTCCTCTTCTGGGAGGACAATGACAGTGAGTTTAGTTCACCTCACAAGCTGGGGTGGGGACACACACACACACGCCAGTTTCCTCCAGCTGAACTCACCTCTGGCACTGGCGGAGCTCCCAGCACTTGCGCCTCATCCTTCCCGAACTGCTGTCACAGGCCCAGAGGTCGTGGCCCTGTCCCTGTGCCCACTCCGGCTTCATGCATGGGGTCTGCACTCCTGAACCAGCACTGCCAGAGAAGGGGCTCCCCAGGTAACGCCACTTATCACTTGTCCAGAGTGCTCCCAAGGAGCTGCTTTTATGACAGGGGTGTCTCAGCAAGTGCCCGTTGTGGTGGTTCCGTTGCATTCAGATCTGCTGCCGGTGGGGCAGCTCTGGCTGGGCCTCCTCAGCAGCCGCCTGCAGGCTTCCGGCCCTGGCACAGCCCAGCCGCTTTCCTGGCCTTGAAAAGCCCCCAAAGAGCCCCTTGCCGGCCCTTTTCACCATGATTCCCTTCCCCAATGAGGACTGACCTGCACTGGAGCTGGAAAAAGTTGGATGGAGTCAAAGCACCACTACCAATGGCAGGGCTGGTTGGTGTAGAAGTAATGAGCTCGTGCCACCCCAGAGACATGGACTGGAAGCAAAGGAAAGACAAAGTTCATAGTCCCTTAACATGTTTCTTCTCATTTTGCCATTCTAAATGTGCCCTTGCTGGGGTTAATTAACAACTATTTATACTAGAGCTAGAGGAACAAAGCAGACTGCAGTTCTTACCCCCTTCCTGCATTTTCCATAGCAGTGACTGGACCTTGGGGTATGACCGCCTGTAAATGCTCTCTCATTACCTTCCTTTCTACTAATGAATCTCATTTCATTTATGATGTATATTATCAGGGGATTCTATATGGTTTAACACATTAAAAAATAAAGTTGCTTAACATTTGAAAATACTCTCATTTTGGAGAAACTGTCACTCCTCACATCTGCATGCAAGGGGATGGTTGGAGGAGTCATCTGGGGATAACAAGTGTCCTCCTCTATTTAAAGAGTTTAAGAAGGCTGTGCCATGCTGGTTCAATCTGAGTGCGTGTGTCTTATTACAGCTACATGCCACAAAGGTTTAAAAGCCTAGATTCAACTCATCTAACTATGGGCATTGGACTAATCAGGAAGATAAATGAGCTGTCACCCTTCTGTTCTCAGACAGACAGTGGGAGATTCATCCTGCCCAAGCCAGCAACTAGTCTCTGGAAGTGTTGCTTTCTCTCTCCACATACCGCAGCAGGTGCCTAGATGCCATAGTATGCTTACGGTTCAATAGGATGCATTTCAGCCTTGGAGTTTAGTATGGTAGATGAACTTGAAGAAGTTCTTGAGTTTAGGGAATTTTTTTTTTCTACAGACGTAACACTGCATGCTCTAACTTCAGATGTGATCCTTAAAAGCCTGTTGTGCCAGCCTTTGCTTCCCCCTGCCACTGTACTGTGTGTTTAAATGAATGCAAGCTGAAGACAAATGTTACTGAAAATTCATCCTAGCAGCAGAAGCCAGATCAGCACACTTTCTCCACCACGTTGGCTAAGGAGAAAACCAGAGGCTGTTCTGTATAGCCAGGTACATTGCCTGTATTCATCTTCAGCAAATTAACAGCCCTCGGTCTTTTTTCCACTATACCCTCCTTGGAAATGTGAGAGGGTTCAATAAGGATTAAACTTTTGACTTCTGTCATGACACTTTCAGAAGAGGAACTTATCTCTGTTCGCTGGAATCAGTTCTGACGGGGTGTCTCCCCCTGACTTGGCTTCTCTACATACGCCTCCTTGTACAGAAAAATTGCTGAACAAAAGAAACTGAGTTAAGGTGAACATCCTGAGTTGTATTACAAGTTTTAAGACAGAAGGTTGTGATCTATTCTGAAAATCCTTGATGGTTTATTTAGTGAGCATATTTTTACATTGTTTCCTTTAACATCAGAGAAAAAGTGCCTTTGGAGAGGCACAGCTTTTATCTTATCTTTAAAACCACACCACAGATCTCAAAAGAGAGGCTACACCATTTCAGAATTTAAAACACTCACCTTATGGTTGTCACCCAAAGTAGATGAAATATATGCCACTGGGTTTTAAATGATTGCTTATGCTGCCAATCACAGTCAGATTCTCTACTGAGTAAGCCCCCATTGTTTCCCTGAAACTGATGAAGCTGAATCTTTTTATACCAGAAAAGGATCTGTCATGTAAGTTTCAGTGTCTTTGAAATCTGAAGTAATTTTATCCACTTGAATAATTTATCATCATAACCTATTTTTCATTAATTTGACTATGTTCTCATTCCTCTCAGGCTTGGTACTCACAGCATAGCTCTACCATGAAAAACAACGATGTGAAATTAGCACTTTCTTACTCAGCAGATCCCTTTCCTGTGTGAAGTCAGAAAGAGTACTACTTAACTTACCACACAAAGAAAAAAAATATATTCTTTCCCCCTTCCTCTGCTTTCCACAAGCAGAACCAATACAGCTGAAGGGAAGCAAACAGGACATGATTTTTGACTTGTGTATTTATGGGACTATTAATCAGACTCCAGGGCCATGTGGGCAGCCCGTGGGTCTCTGGACTGTGACCACCACTACACTCCCACTGCAGACAGCAGAAGGTTGTACATAGAAGCAGAGCTTGCAAAGCTGTTGCTACTGATCACATGTGAGTCCAAACAGTGAGTTCCCAATCCTAGCTGATGTGCTCAACTCACCAGAGACAGACAGTCGTGCTTAAGATTAATCTTAGGCATAAGTATTGCAGGATCAGGGTCCCTAAAAATCTAGGGACTAAAAAATAAACAAAGCTATTTGTTGATGTGCATAGGCATAACATCTCTTGTGGAAGACAGTACAGATTGAGGCAATACTCCCTCCCATGTATCCAAATTAGTGTTTATTTTTCTACATTTCAAGATAAATTCTTTCTAAAACTCACACTACAAATTCCAAATTAGTTTCCCCCAATAAAGTACATGCTAAATATAATTAAAGTAGGAATCTTCAAAATTAATTTCAATTTCCCTTTGCCATAAGACATCATTTATTATCAGAATGTTCTTCAAGTTTAGACAGTCTCTAACATATGACTAAATCTGAAGTCACTTTGTCTGTCAAAAAGTAAAGGGCAAATGAGTTATAAGGCCAGCTGGGTCATCAGAAGTTGTTCTCTTTGGATTCGATGCAAGGCAAAAATATCCTCAGCCTTCCAAACAACTGAAGTCCCAAAAGGCCACAAATCCTAGCTTTGCAATAGGCCAACCTATTCAACACAAAGGTCAGTATCATTCAACAGAATAAACAAACCAATCCTATAGCCAGGAATGACAGATCTGCCTAGGAGGCAAAGGAGTCATGCAGCTGTCTCTCTGGGCCTCCTTCATTGCCACACTTGCACAGTCCTAAACTTCTGTATACACACTTATTCTGCTTAACTCCATGCACATGTATGCACACATGCACATGTATGCACATACACATGTCTGTACAATGCGCGCATGTGCGGGATCAGGCAAAAATCTCAACACGTGGGACGCTGTGAGACAAGCCACTACCAAACACGACGGAAGCAATGGCTGATTGAACTGAGCTCTTCTGCACACGTACTGCCCCTGGACCTCCTCCACACCTCCCAGGAAATACTATTTTGGTCAGAGACTAACCACAGCTTGTAAAGAGAGAGATCCTGCTTCTACCTGCAGCTCTCATTCCCTTCTCACCAGTTTCTGCCAGTCAAGACTGGCTTAGAACTCAGAACTCATGCTTATTCCTCTGCCTGCCTTCTTACTGGCTGAAAATGCACTGGATGTGTTGTGTTCCCACTAGCCAACCTCAGCACCTGCACCTGGTGCTCCTAGCCTGGGATAACTCTCAAGCACCTGTTGAGTAGTCTTGCTCCCACCTGCATTACTGCCACAGGGGTTGGTGGCCACTCATTATCCTGCAGGAACAAGTACACACGGCAGCACAAAACTAAGAGAGAACACTCTCTTAGTGACGTTAACCTATGGCCCCCTCTACCTATCTGCAGCCATTACTGAAGACAGACACCTCTCAATCAATTTATTTTCAAGGAACTAAGGAAATTGCTTAGGCACTTTGAAACCAAGTGAGAGCACCATACATAAGTGCAAAGGTGTTTGCTTGCTCATTTTCTTTTGTAACCATGCTGAAAGTATATTATATGTGCTTAGAACCATACTAACCTCTAATGGTTTGATGAGGATATGATCAGACTTAAAAAACAACAGCCATTAATGCCTGGCTTGTCTTGTGAATATAGAATGGAGACAATGGCAGCTCCACTGCTGCACAATGACACTGTGTGTTACCAGCCAAGTGACACCTGTCACACATGCCATCAAAATGTGTTAGACCAAGTTGCCATGGCAGGAGATCAACAGCAAAGGCAGTCAAGCACCAGTGTTTTGGCTGCAGAGAGACTCCTACCACACAAAATCAACCTCTTGAATTGCCTTTCATTTTATTAATATTTATATAAATTTAATTTCATTAAATTTACTTTTATAAGCTTTCAGTAAGAAAGAGATTATGTGGAACTGCATTCTAGTCTGCTGTGCATGAAATTTAAAATACCCACATTAATGCAGAAATAAAGCAACTACTGTACCTGAAGCTAAATGCTGTAAGTAAGTAGCTATGCTTTATGAAGAGAGGACAAATTTCAGATGCATCTTAACAGACTCGGGTTTTGTTCCAATTTCTAGCCTTGACCTGTTTGGTGACTTGGAGTAAGTCATGTTTGCTTTCTGTATCTTTCTGGGACAGGAACTGCCTGTCATTTTGTATTCTTTGTAGCTCTCCATTGGACTCTCTCTAGTATTTCCCTGTCCCCCCTGAACTGGGGAGCCCAGAACTGAATACAATACTCCAGATGTGGTCTCACTAGTGCAGAGTAGAGAGGAAGGAGAACCTTCCTGGGTCTACTGGCCATACACTTCTTTATGCACCCCAGGACACCACTGGCCTTCCTGGACATAAGGGCACATTGCTGTTCCATGGAGAACTTACTGTCCACCAGGAGGCCAAGGTCCCTCTCCATGGAGCTGCTTTCCAGTGGGTAATTCCAGCATTCATAGTGGCTGGTGTGAAAAGCCCCAGGCCTAGTGAAGATCTCTGGATACTGCTACAGTACAAACAATAAATACCTGTTGAACAAACAATGAACAGAGACAAAAGTGTTTTTTTTTTTCTTGGTAAAAAGGTATCATGTTGCAATGAGTGAAAACTTCAGATTTTTCATAAATAAATAAATACACACACATATATATATCTTCATTTACTGCAAACAGATTTAAGTACATTCCTAATTAAACTCTAGATACCTATTAGATCTTTGCTAGATTATTTCCCACCTCTGTATATTAATATCTTTAAAGTTTTATCACCTCACTTCTACTTGTAATAAAAAGTATTGACTTACTATACCTTATCTTTAAGATTTATACTCTGGCTTTGCATTAAACTCAACTCTTAATGCATTTTTAAAAGCCATTCTTATCTGAAGCACATGGCATAGAGTTGTATTTATGTTACAACGAAACAAATATTTTTCAGTATGTACTTGGAAGTGGTTAACATTATTCTATTCAAATCAATCTTCTTCTCATCAGTGTTCAAGTAAACCTTTTTCTACTGTTTTAGGTAACAGTTCTGCCTTCTCTTACCTTTCTCTCCTTGCTTACACGTATAAATGTCCATTTATAAGATGTCAGCTGAAGTAGATGCCAAATGTAATCCAAGCGAATAAATTTGCAACATAAGCTGCAAAAAGTACATTGCTACACACCTGAAGACTTGACAATCTCTGTTAAAATGTCTGACAGAATTCACACCCCCCCCCAGTTGTACTGGAAAAAATCAGTATTTTATTTGCATGGGTGCAGTGAGGCCTTTGTTCTTGCTGTTCATACTTGATTTTGGATAATCATGTTGAAGTATTACAGAATTACAGAGTGGTTTGGGTTGGAAGGGATCCTTCAAGGTCATCTAGTCCAACCCCCTACAGTGAGCAAGGACATCTGCAAACAGAGCAGGCTGCTTGAAGTATGACTTGAAGGGGCAAAGAGTTCAAGGTAATTTATTATCTTTTCTCACAGTGGACAAGGAATAGATGCCATATCTGCTAACCAAAAGTAAGGATCACGGAATTTTGAAATAGGAGACAGTAAGACTACAGACCACATTAAAATCCAAATAAACGATCAATGAGAACACTGAAAAATGTAAACAACATTGAAAGCAATGGAAGAAAAAGAAATGGGAAGTCTTGAAAACCAGTTCCTGGGTAAAGACACTGAGTTCTCTGAAAATTTTGAGAGTTTATAAGGTTGGCAGTGTTCCACGATTTTGGATGTCTGGTCAAGCCCTGATTCAAAAAACAGTAAGCGGTAACACATAGATTGCTTTTGATTGTTACTGTACAAACACCCACTGAGACGGGATATTGGTTGTAAAATATGACACATTCTGACAGGTAGAAAACATATTTAAAATATTTGGCTTGGTTTTTGAAAGAAGGAAGAAGACAACAGTATTGATTAACAGAATTTTAAATGTCAAAGATTAAAATAGTTGTTTGTTTTTTGTTTTCCTTTGGATTTAATGATTTTTTTTCTTAATTATGGCAAAGCTAAAAGATTCTGATGTATTTGACAATATTTATCATCACAAGAACAGAAGGTAAGAGCAGCAATTTTGGATTACTTGTCCAGTGAGGTCATTAAAAATTCTTAGAGAATTTTAGTTAGATTTTTTCCTTTTTCATGAAAAATATATTTATAATTGGATATTGAATAACACTAACATTTTCAAGTGCTGCAGGATTGGGGGATGGCTGCTTTTTATATGCCAGTTCAAGTATCCCTCTGGAAACAGCTGCAATATTTGAATTGTAATTCTAGTTGGCAGCAAAAACTGGTCACCATGTCAGAACTGTTCTGACACAGTAAATGGCTGAAGTAATGACAAGAAATCTGCAGGGAAGTAGGTTTTGTTTTATTTCTAGAAACACTGGCCCAGCTTGCATCAGTGGGGTCCCATGGGCTCCCCTAACCACAATCCCCATCTTTAAATAAATAACAAGCTACCTCCAGTGACAAACACTCACCCATCACTGCTTCCTCACTTCTGGACCACTGATGCATGAGCTGCTTCTGCCACCAGTAAAAATTCATTATTTGTCAGATCAAGAGCCTGTCCTTTGCTAATGGATTACTTTTGAAATGTCTGCTATAAGTGGACTTACTTACTTTTTCTAAAAAGGTGTACAAGCAACATATTTTGTGGGATCTGACTTCTCGTAGTAGAGTCCCCAGTTTTAAATTGAGGATTTAGGTGTTAGGATTGGGAATTTCAGGTGTTCTTGATCATTGTTTCCCAAGACTCCACAGGAAAAAGGGATGAGGGTGACACTGACCAGCCTGCATAACCAAGTTCTCTTTTTCTCCCTCAAAGGCACACTCAGACTCAGGAAATGTAGGAGGCTTTCAAAGAAAATAAGTTACTTAATCCACAGACTAAGGAATCCACTGGATGAGACATCATTATCCTACCACAAATCTCCTGAGGTTTGGACCCAAGTGACAATTTCATTCTTGTTTTCATCTCTCAGTGATAGAATAAATAGTCCCTTATTCCCTCCACTCAGTTGCTATGAAGAGGAACAGAATCACATGCTTGAGGCATTCACGTATGATTGCATCCTAAGTCACAGGTATATCAGTTATACCTTTACTAGTGAAAGACTTTGGGATCCTTTTGAGAAATGCAGTGATGATTCAGACACAGGAAAATATACTAAGTTAGTGAGGTTGTGAGTGTAATTTGTTGCTCCCCTTGTTATCTAGTTAGCAAGTAGGTGGAAAAAAAGGGCCCCTGAGGTAAACTTGCTCCTCGATGGATAGGGAAATCTGAGTGGCTGGAGCATGTAACCTACTTCATCTTAGGACTCCAGAAAGAATCTGTGAAACTCAAGAGTGCCTGAAAAATCAGGCATGGAACAAAAAAAATCCAGGACAGCTGGAGAAGGCAGTGAAACTTTTCTTTGTCTTTAAGCAGTCCTTGTCTTTTGACTTTTTAAAAACAAGGGAGATATTGCCTTTAATTTCTCTTCACAGGCTCAGCCCACCTGTTCTGACCAATACAATACACTCACAGCTGCAGCTGAAGGGTCAGCCTCTGACTGTGCTGCTTTCCTGACTCCCTGGCAGATCTTCCAGCATGGTGATACCAGCCAGTGTACTCCAGTCAGCAATGCTCCTCTCCTTCTGCTCATTATCTTCCAGGTCAAGAATGTGTCTGTGCACAGAAAGTAAAGCCACGAGTGTCTAGAATGGTCTTCTCTTCTGCAAGCTTCAAAGAGTTGCTCTAGCTGAGTAGCTCACTGCAACAGCAATGAGGTAGGCTATTATGAAGAGAAGAAAATAAGGAAAACAAACCAAGACCAATGTGAAGTCATTGACCCTTACTTCCTTCTACAGTCAAAGAGTTACTTTAAAAGGGGAATCCAGAGAAATGCTAAGAAGATGTGAAGGATGGTCTTACCTAACATTTCATTGTGAGGTAGCCATAGCATAAACATGTCCATAAACATGAACAATTTGCTAAGAAATTCATTATCTCTAACTCAAGCTGGGAACACACATAAGAATATCAGGGAAGAAAAAGTCATTAAATACTTTGAAAAGGCTGTTCTCACTAGAATAAAAATTTCCACCTTGCCTATAATTTGAATTGATCAATACACGTCCAGATTTGCAATCCATTTTAACTAGCATCTTCATACACAGAGAAATTGTGTCTCCAAAATATACAAGGAGTTAACCAATTTTTAGCGGTAGATGGTCTAATGAGCAGCTCTGCAATAAGAATAAATGCTATAGAAATGTGTCCATGACAGATGAGAGAACAAATTTCCTGCTCTGCCTACCATATTAGTTACAGCTTTTTTTTAATTATTATGTCTAATAAGTAAATGAAAGTTCATTATGCAGCCAGCCATTTATTTTGCAGCTTATTTCCAGGTTATTCCCTTAAATATGAATGAAAAGACAGCAAAATCCAGAATGCCTATTCACTAACACCATGGCTTACTGGTGAAGAAAAATTACCAGCAACCAATAATGAGACATGCCACATTTCATTTCTGAGCCTATTCACAGTACGGTGTCAGTCATTCCAAGAGCTAAACATTTAGGCTTGCAGACACCAAAAGACAGCAAAGTACTCTTCAACTGCAAGTTTTCACTACACTTCAAGGAACAAAACAGGAACCGTTTCTGGCTATTATTCCCCACTTACGTCAAACTATTTGAAATGCTCAGTGACAAAACTATAACCCAGGGGTGGAGGGGATGGGAAAGGGGAGAAGCAGGGTAGGGTGTATGGGTCACAGGAATTTCTATCACTATACCATCCCCATGAAGAAAGTGCACAATGTAGATGATCAACTCTTAACAGGGCTTTACAAACTTCCACAAAACAGAAACTTTTTACAATTGCTGACTTCATTTAAATATGTAGCCTGTATAATCAGAGTCTTTGAAGTAGGGAGACAGATGATCAGGATTTGCCTTTTGATCCTTCCAAATTGTTTTAGCAAGTAACAACTATGCCTGAAGTCTTTTTTTGGAAAACTTTATTACCAACAATGTTTACAACAGTCTTAGAGACCAAGGTTCTCTTAGTATCACTGGTAAATAACTTTCCAGAAATTGAAATCTTACAAAGGAAACTTAGGCCCTGCAAATAACAATGATGAATTTTATGTAAATTCAATTAAAATTCCTAATTAAATGAGCTGCAACTCTATTCAATGTTCTGTACATATACCCATTAAAAAAAAAAAAAAAAAAAAAAAAAAAGATGTGCTTTCAAAGGATCTCATTCTTCGTTCATCTACTTGTACCCAAATCAAGTCAACGGATCTTGCATGAGAACCTATAGATCAGGTCAGGCTCCAGAGAAATCAAAAAAGGACCTCAATAAGCCAGAGACACCTTCACATTTCCAAAAAAGCAGCCACATTGGCCAACTTCAAGTACAGTCGTTCCACTCACTAGCATGAGCTCTGTAATCACCTTGCCCAAATCTAAGGCAACTTAAAGAAACAACTTTGTCTCCTTAATGTGTGTTATCAAGGACTGTGCTCTCATTACATTTCCTATACATGTCCTTAAATTACCAGAAATATTCACAGCTGCTGTTTTTTTACAAAGAAGGACACAGTGGTTTTGACGCAGACAAAGGAAATGTGAATGTCTTTACCTTTTGTTTTCTGCCCTCAAGACAAGGAAACCAAAATTTCTTCAGCCAATCTTCCTAGCCCATGCATATACTGTGAAAAAAGGGAAAATTGCCCACTCATGAAAAAATTATCATCATCTACCTTTTATTGAGGAAAACCTAAAATTCATTAATTGTAGTAATGGAATGCAGAAGTTGTTTTAAAAATATGTTTGATTTCAAGCAATTTCTGGGTCAAAGAGGAAAAGAGAACAGTTCTAGGGTCCTCCCTCCAAACAGGATATCTGATAAATTCAATCTATTTTTTATGAAAATGTTTATGAATAAGATCACAGTCTTCTAACAGCTGAAAAGTGAAATGATATATAGGAAGAATGAAAGTAATGTTAAAACTATGAGATTAACAATTCCACTGGGGTATTCTGTGACATCGGATAGAATGAGAGAAATTTGCAAAGCAACTATACACCTGAAAATGAAGTCACTGCACGTTCTACTTGTTAAACACATTAATCGGGTCACAGTTAAGTGGGAAAAATAAAATAATGATGTACACAATTATCCTTAACCCTCTACCGATGCAGCATTTCAACTTCCTGCTAGAAGCAGATGGGCAATTATACAAAAGAATTTGAAGTACAAAAGACTTGAGGGCAGGGGAGTTGTTGCTGCTTGCTTTTCAAGCCTGCTACTGTTTAGAGGCATCTCAGCTTTTTATTTACAGAGTGAAGCTATAAAGAGTTACAATCACTTCTCAAAAGTCAAAGAACAGCAGCATCCAGCAGAGAGCAGCTCTTTGCCTTTATCTTCTTGGTTTTATCCCTTCCTTTATGTTTTAACGGTTTGCTATCACTCTCTAAATTAGAGAATGCATTGAGGCTTTTTCTCCCATCCTCTGAAATAGATTTAAAGCATCAATCCATTAAGAAAAGGCAATCATAGGAGCTGGAAGAAGTGAGGTAGTGCTGTGGGGTCAAGTTTTAAAAATAAATACATTTAAGTGCACCTCGCATGCGTACAAAAATACACTTATGTAAATAGACATTGATTAGCTCAGAAGTAAAACTTTGGGAAGACATTTGTGTAGTCTGAACTTTTCAGCTACACTTGTATCTACTTTGGCACCTGCAATAAAGTGAATGCCCATCACACACCTACAGAAAGGTGCTTCAGACAACCACTGAATTGCTCAGCATAAAGTGGTGATTGGGAAACAGGTCTTTTTCAAGAGCCTGCATGAATTCTGTGGGCCAGACTTTTGCATCCATGCTCACAAAGACACCTGGTATCTCATTACATACATTTGTGTTACTTACATAAAAAAACGACGCGCCAAAAAGCATCTGAAGCAGAAAGAAAATGCACAGTTAAAGAAAATAAGAGTTCTATCAGCACTGTGAGTTGTTGCCAACAGTGCACTCATGCAGCTCAGAAAGCCAATTGCATCCTGGGCTGCATCTAAAGAAGTGTGGCCACCACACTGAGAGAGATGATTCTGCCACTCTACTCTGATGAGACCTCATCTTGAGTACTATGTCCAGCACTGGAGTCCTCAACACAAAAAGGACATGGACCTGATGGAGTGGGTCCAGAGGAGCACCATGAAGATCAGAGGGCTGGAACAGCTCTCCTACGAGGTGGGGGAGGCTGAGGGAGGTAGGTTTGTTCAGCCTGGAGAAGAGAAGGCTCCAGGGAGACCTTATAGTGTCTTCAGATATCTGAAGCGGGCCTACATGAAAGCTGGAGAGGGACTGTTTACAAGGGTATGATGATGATAGGATGAAGGAGAATGGTTTTAAACTAGAGAAGGGTAGATTTAGATGGGACATTAGGAATAAGTTCTTTACTATGCGGGTGGTGGAACCCTGAAACAGGTTGCTCAGGGAGGTAGTGGAGGTCCCAACCTTGGAAACATTCAAGGCCAGGTGTGATGAGGCTCTGAGGAACCTGATCTTGTTGAGGGTGTCCCTGCTTACTACAGGGGGTGTTGGACTAGATGACCTCTAGAGGTCCCTTTCAACCCAGCTATTCTGTTTCATTTATGAGACAAGAAATGACTACACAATACATACTAAGGAACTGTTTTAACTCACTACTCACCATAACAAAATTGAATGATTTGAAGCAGACAAATGAAAAGTACAAACAATGCACCAACATCTACAATGAAGCTGGTAGTCAGTTGGAAAAGTCACCAACACAGTGGATGTTCCACTTTTGGTACCATTCAGAGCTTTTATAGAAGAGATGTCTGTGTCTAACAGAAGCCACAGACACTAAAAATTAAGACAACTGGGTGACTTAAAACTGTACACCATCTTTGAACTACGCCCTGGGGACAACTTCTGCCTCCTGTGGATACAAAGAGTTTTCAATGAAGCTATCTGGAAGACCACCTGCATGGAATTTCTAATATATCGTTTGAATATTATGGTCACACTGGTATCTTCTGGACAAAGAAATCCACTAAAGTATCCACCTGTTTGATAGAGTGAGAAGTAGAGAATGAAACTGAACTTGTAAACTCAGTAAATTCTCTATATAGAGTAAGCTGTCATCCTCTTTCTTCATAATTCTTTTTTTGTAATACTGACTTAAAGACAAAAATCTGCAACTTTCCCCATATACCTGTGTCACATTCCAGACGTGGAATCTGCTTTTCGAAACAAAACTACGTATCTCCTCTGCTTAAGTTGCTGTACTAGTTTCTGTAAAAGGACACGAAGTTTATGGCTCTGGTTTAGCAGAGTCAAGTACATTCAGCTGCAAACATTAGGTACATGCTTAAGTGATCTGATGAATTAGTTTCTCATAATACTTTCCTCCTCTACAGTGAAGTTCATGCAACAACTTTGCTGGTCACTGACAAAACAGCATTTGGACATAAGAGACAATTGTTGAACAACTTTTCCTCCTACAGGCTTTTAAAATGAATACTTTATTACTTCATACAAGACAGTAAAAATAATAAAAATAATCCCACTGTTTTTAATAAAAATTAAAATGATTTAAAACCAAATCTTATTAAAAAGCCAAACCAACCTTGCACTTAAAACCAAATTAAAGAAATACTATATATACACACACTTTGAAAAGAAAAGATTATGATTTTCTATTTGATATAACAGGCACTCTTCATTCATCATCTGCAAGAAACTAGGTTAGGTCTCCACAGGCTACAGTCAGAGTTATTAAGTAAGTAAATATGCCAGTGCTTTTGTGCCCTCCTTTTATTTCCTTGCTTCTTCAGTCTCATCTGGCTCTCTCTCTTGATGCTCTCTTTCCCACCTCATTTCTTTCAACTCTTGTCTGTACTTCCGTTCAATGAACCGTTTCTGATGGGCCATCTGGGGAAAGTTATCTGACACAAGGAGAAATATTTTACATTAACAAACAAACTGGTAACACAGAAAGCCTCAGCTCTTTTTTTTTTTTTTTTAAACTTTGATGAGATTAGGGACAGGGAGGAATAATGTTATTACTATTTTTACTCATTTATTTCTAATTATCCATAGTAAACCAGAGCTGTGTGTCATAAGACTTTGATTTCTTTACAATTTCCACATCTGTTTCCCCTGCTACAAAGGGCTGCCAAATCTAGTACCCTCACAAAAATAAAAGATAAAATCCTGGTATTGCCACGTGGTCAGGTATTACCTGGATTTTACATTCTGTTCCCTTAGCAACAGGTGTTTGATACTGAAAAATAAATGTGAGACTACTGTCAATGCTGTCAGGGTTTTTTGTCTGGTTCTCACTGCAAATAGTATGAGCCACTGGTCTGAAGCATTACACAGATATTTCTATTATTATGATGATTATTTTACACCATGCAGAATCCACTAGATGACCCACATTATGGCAGGGTTCCTAATGGGAAAGTAATCATGTAGCAAAATGGAACACAGTAAAAATCTGGTCCTGAAAAAGTTAATGCTTGGCTATGTACCAGAACACAGCCCTAGCGTAGTCTCTAAGAGCATAGTTGAGTGAAGACTGGCAAGACAGATCTAGACAAGGCTGAGGCTAGGGGGAAACAGCTAGGCAGATGAATGCTTCTGATTTCAGACACTTGTCCATTGGCTTGGATGTATGTACACTAGTTTAGAACTGAAGCTGTAAAACCAGCTTATAGAGTTGATCAGAATTGCTCTCAATTTAGTGCAGAGCTGACAGAATAGCATGCTTTCTTCATGACCATGGTGCTGACATTCATCTGTGTCTCTCTGCAGCAGAGACCTGCACCCTCCAGACAGTCAAAAGACAAAGAGATGGTAGAGTATGTGGCAGCCTGCAGTTGGTGGCAAGTCCTGCTGGGATCACACAGAGCTCCATGCTACCTATCCGTGTCTGAGATGAACACAAAAGGTTACTACGCTGACCTTTAAAGCCCTAAGCAAATCTGGGAGAGCTCTCAGCAAAGGACTGCTCTCTCTCTAGCTGGCTACTGAGAGAGACTTTGGTTGAGGCTCCTCAGGGAGAAGTCCCTTGGCCTCAAGTGTTTTCCTCCTCTTTCTGGGTCCCAGCACAGATTTGTTCAGCTGGAGAACATGGTGCAGAAGCCACATAATATGCAGAATGATTTTCTATTGCTTTGCTTTATTGGCTGGTGAAATTTGTGTCTTTTATTATATACTACAGGGAATAAAAGGTTTATTCATCAGTTATTTACAACTTGGGCATAGGAGGGTATATTTATTTAAACCAGAAAGCAATCTAAACTAAAGAAAACTGGTTTTAAATTGCACTTTTTTTTTTTTAACAACACTAGTGCTTTGTTTAATGGAGTTCTGGGATATTTTGTTGCTCATGTGCACCATAAAATGAAAATCGGATTTTTAGCACTGTGCCTGTAAGGCGATTCTTTTAAAAACTCTGAAGAACTCAGCTTAGTAGCAACCTGTTTCTAATTCATTTAAGATGCTGAGAAGGAAATTTATGTAATAAACTCGTCATGGATATCATATATGTATGTATAAACAGGTGCATGAAAGTTACTTTTACTTGAAGTCAAGTACTTATACATTAAAAAAACCCAACCACCAAACAATGAAGAACTCCACTCCACAAACATCTACATAACAGGTACCCATAGGGGCTGTGGAGCCTCCATCCCTAAAGATACTCAAAACTCAACTAGCAAGGCACTGAGAAACATGACCTAACTTGAAAGTTGGAGTAAACACCTCCAGAAGTCCATGGTATTTAAACAAATCTGTACGTTAGAAAGAAGCTGTGAAGGTGTTGGACTGATAGGAGATGAAGCTCAGAGCTCTCTGACTCGTGATATTATCACAAGAAAAAAAAATACCCAAGAAAAACTTCAGTACCTTTTTGCAGACACTCAGCAGAGAAGGGGAGTTACATTTTAGTACCTGCCAACTTTATTGGTGGTGACAAGTATATGCTGAGCAGATGGATATAAAAAGTCTGAATTACCAGGAATGAATTACTCTTTTGTATAAAGAGTTTGCATACACTCATTCCTTTCATATCTGAAATCCCAATGAAATGAAGGACTGCTCTCATGCTGACTATCTTGTCCATGATTTTGAGAGATGAATACTGGATCCTCATACAGAGATCACTGGTTCCTCACCTGATATAAATCATTCTTAACAGATAAAATTTTGCTTACATTGGCTGGGATTCTACCTGTTAGATTTTAACCTAGTCTTAACTTATTTAACCTATTATCTGAGATAAAATTTTATTTTCTTAACTGGCAACTGAAAAGTAATTTCCCTCCTCCCTTAAATTAGGGGATGAGAAAACCACACCATCAGAGCCTAAGCAATCTTATCCAACTATTTCCATGGAAAAAATCTCAGACTTCACTGCACAGGGTTCCCACTAAACTGCAACCTGTGCAGCTGATCAACTCCTTAAAAAAAAAAAAGTATCTGTTGGTATCATATTAACTTCACCTGTTACAAAATTGTCTTGAAAGTACAAGAAGAAACAAGAAAGTACAAGAAGCTGACAGCATCTTCTGTTCTCTTCCAATCTTATACCCCACAAAACCCAGACCTCACCTCACTGAAGATCAAAGACATAAACTTTAAATTTATTTCTTTGTTGGCCATATATCTTACATTTTTCAAGTGCATCCATTGCAGCTCCCATTTCCGCTTGCTGAATACTGTAAAAGTCAAACATAAACATGTTACCCGAGATCTAAATTGTACAGAATAAACTAAAGTTTCTGACAAAGGTGAACACTAGCTACCATTTTGTAATAAACTCTTTGGATAACCAGTAACTAGTTATTCCCAGAGTGTATGATGTATCAGCCTTTCCATAAATATGTGAGTAATAGCACTACTGCTACAGTAGAATATTTTGAACTGAGATCAATAACAGTAACAGAATATTCTAGTCCATTCTTCACTGAAGCATTTCTTTTACTTGAGAGGAGAAAAGGAATAAAATCACAGAGGTGTGAGTGCTATAAAGACAATGATATTTTTATAAGCACCACCAGATTTGGTAGCAGAAAGTAAGATTAGGTCTTTAGGGTTCATGGCCATTCTAAAATGCCTAGAAGTAATAACACCAGAAAAAACAGCCTGAGAGTCTTGCACCCTTAACTTGCCAGCTTAAGTTCAACAGTAATCCAGTAGCAAAGCCCAAGATAAAGTCACTATTTTCTGGAAGATGTTCAGCAGTTTCTAGTTTGAAATCCACAAATAGGTTAGCATTGCAGCCACCCTGTAGGCAAGTTCACCAAAAAAAAGTTATGACTCAAAACTGTACAGACTATCCAGACTATCCAGGTATTCCTGAGGCAGAAGCTCAGAATAACTTCAAGACAAGTCTATAGCTTTCATTTTCTAAGGCCAACCACACAGTTATCTGTCTCCAAGGCTAACCATTTTGGACATGGCCACACTCAAATTTTAACATTGAGTGATTATTCTTTCACTATACCTTGGACCTTTACCGCATCCTATTCTTTCCCCTTTGAAGTAAACAGCTACTGTGTATGTCCTCGCGTGAGACGGTCCCACTGTCTGCAAAGTTCTGAAATAAGAAAGATATTATTTATTCAAGCAGGAAGTATTAAAAAACAGAATCTATTTGTGGTACACACATCATCAAGCTTTCAGTCTGGTCAATACATATAGTGGAATTAGAGCAAGGCATAAAGCAACTGTGTACGG
This sequence comes from Megaceryle torquata, assembly GCA_024611175.1. NCBI lineage: Eukaryota > Metazoa > Chordata > Aves > Coraciiformes > Cerylidae > Megaceryle > Megaceryle torquata. The sequence goes on from JANIJG010017332.1 coordinate 152,448, forward strand.
TGTGCAATAAAAAGGAGTAATTTACATAAAATCCACCTTGCTTATATTGGTCATATTTATTCCTCCTGGTTCACTCAAGGAGCACCATATGAAAATTAAAACTTTATCCTATAAGGAAAAATGTAAGCTATAATACAAAGTGCTTAAACACTGCAAAACCACTTGCAATGATGTCATACAAATTGTGCGGTTAACAAGGTTTTAAAAGGACTTTATAGTGGACATGGTAGCCCCCTACATACCCAATTACCACAGTACAAAGAAATTTCTTTGAGCTTTGAAAAGTTACAGTTTGTCACAAAACAACTTCCCACTTGAGCTAACGTCTAGGACATGCATTAACAACCATCTAAAGGGGAAAAAAAGATAATTCCCTAGGCATGTAATGACTTGCTTCTTTTGCTGTTTTTTCCTGCTGTCCCAAATCTCTCCCCACTGTCAGCTCAAATTCTGTCTGCTACCTTATTTCCTTCTGGAAAGAGCACCAATTCCACATCAATTTTTCAAGTATCTAACTACAGTACTCTGCTTCCGTGTGCTGTGACAAGAACAAATAAAACCCACCCCAAATTTAAAAGCAATAGTACTGACTGCAGTGAAACAGATAACCCCAAGAAAAGGAATTTAATAAGATAATAGGAAGATAACAGCACATTACAAGCTCTAAGCTGTACTATAAAAATCAATTTATCATCACAGAAGAACAAAACAAACATTTGGTATTTGATATGCAGTGGGTTTTACAAGAATCAGGAATTGTTTTGATTGCATTCACCTCACTCACTGAAGACAAAGCTGCGAGTCCTCATATACAGACACTGAGGAGTCAGATTTGCAGAGCTTCAGCTCCAGTGTTAATGTGATCATTATTTCTGAAGTGCACCTTGTCACTATAACTGAACTGCTACATTTCACTGAAAACTTTACTTCTGTAAATGTGACAGATGTACTTAGACTTCCATTCTTCATACCTTTCATGATATAATAATACCAACAACACACGTCTTGAACTTTCATAGCCTTTATCACTTCTTTTGGGTGCTACTGTTGCACCTGTTCCTACAGTAATTGAATGCATATGGATGCACTATACAATCTTAAGTTTAGTCTTGCATTTTTGAAGCAGCTATTATGCTATTTTACAACTGAAAGAGAGAAGGGAGATCTATCTTTAGGTATTTATCTTCTAGTTTCAGGTATCTAACTGAGGTGTACAAGTAAAGAGGTTCATTGCCGTGAGCTCTTCTATCCCTAAATGGAAGGGGATACACGGGCTGAATTGCACAGCAAAAATGTCTAAGATTTGTGTTGTCCTTCAATGCCTGACTCTGTGGATTAGAAACAGAGCCTACAATCAGGATGTGTAACACATTTATTACATCTGCATAATAATATAGAGTATAGAGAAGTTTCATACTATTACTGAAAATAGAATGGAGATATCTTGACTTCACACCCAAACAGCCACTGTTCTGTACATTTAATTTAAAATGCTGCCATTCCTTATATTAAAAGAAGAACAAATATAGAACGATGCCAATTAAATACTCCATTTGAACATAGAAATTTTATTTTCCCTTGCAACTGTACAAGTTAAAATGTTTACTAGTTCTTCCTTGCAATGGTTTAAAACACTGAAAACTGGGAAATCATTGGTCTGAAGTATTCCATCTTCAAAGAGAGACCAGAGGGCTTGAATACTACAGTAAAACCAAACTATTGGAAAAATGGAGGGTGACTGATCACATCTTCCTCCATATACAAGAAAGACTGATAATTAGCTTGTCTGCATATGCTGCTGGTTCTTACTTGTAAAGTGGAATGTCTGGCTCTTTTCCTTCTGTCCTGAGAGTCAAGCAGCACTGCTGAAGCTGGGATTTAGGATCATTCCAATCTTGATTCAAAATAAACTCCTGTAAGAAGTTCACAAAGATGCTTTTATGATTGTGAGACTGTGCTAAGAGTCTCAATGACAATGTATTAAAACATAGTGTCAGAAAAGTAGGAACATGACGGATCTTACCTTTAGACGTGGGAAAAAGCATACGTTCATGAAAGTGTGAACGTACTCCAAATCTTTATCAATGTACAGGGCAGCAATAAAGGCTGGAAAAAAAACCCCCACACAATACTGTCACTTATCCAAGGAGAACGTTAATGGCTTACACTCTTGAAAACCAGTATCTATAAGTACTCTAAAGACATGTTCAATTATGTTTCACAGCAGTAACCTGATAAGGGTATTATTAACCTCCATACACAGCAAAAAATAAAAGTGACCAAGAGATTAAGTGACTTACCCAAATCCACTCAGTCATTTAAAGAGCTAGAAACAACATTCAGCTCCTAATCTCACATTTTAACCAGGAGACTATGGTACTTACAAAGAAATCATTAGTCAGTACCATAAAACATTTTAGACATAAATCACTCCTTCTGTGTGCTATTTCCATTTTCTTAGAGGATCTGACAAAATTCAAAAGGTCTGAATGGCTCACAAAAGATATCAAAATATACAAGATACAGATTAACTTTCTTCGCTGAATATTTATCACAATTTCCACATTCCTTGAAAAGAAGGTATCATGAACTTTCATATATGGATGAAAAAAACTTTAATTTCCATGTATCTTTCCCTCCTGTGGAATAACCCTTTTGAAACCTCCTAAAACACAGTCAAATGAAGCACAAATAGTCACCTGCTGAAGGAACTATTTTATCTTCCAACAGTGACACGAAGGTATTAATGAAACTGCTGTTAGATAGCTCAACTATGATTACAGGTTTTAACTTTCTAGACATGCTTCTGACCTGGTCTTCATGAGCCCTCAATTTCTAAACCTACAATTTTGCAATTATGCCTCCTTCCTGCTTTCACACAGACTTCAAAAATCTAGGCTTTCAGAGGTATAGGCATAATTAATTTGAAAACCTGAACATACATTTTTAATAGTGATTTGGGGGATTTCTAACTGCTTTCTTAAACAAGCCTCAAGGAAAAAGAAGTTGCGTAAGTATTAAGCTGTTAAAACCAAATTAACTCACATTCCAAGAGATCAGCCAAAGTCTTAGTTCGAAGAGCTACAGGTCTTTTTGTCTTGTCATTAGTGATGGCAAATTCTTGCATACCCAGCTCTTCTGCCACCTTGGCCTGTGTCCTGTTATTCACCAAAGAACTTCTCAGCAGCTGCAATAGAAAGAAGTTCCACTCAGTCGTAACAATTGGCAATGCCCAACTATGAAAGGTAGAAAAAGCTGGGGAGAAAAAGTTACTTGTAGCCTCTCACTTCTCCAAGTTCCCTGACATTTTGCTTTAGAACACCTCAAATGATTTACACAAACACATGCACTCATTCTACTGCTGATTTTTCCTTCTGTTTCAATTCTTCTCACCAAATTTTATTTATTTTATGGCCACATTACTTTTGTGGATCTGTCTTGAATCTACAATGCTTGTTTGTGAGCTTCTCCGAAATCATATACCTTCATCAGTCCTGTACTTTTTCAGCTAATATGTATTTTTCTAGTTTAAGTAATACACAGTTATATATACTTGTATTGGGTCTGACTGAGGTGGAGTTCATTTTCCCCATAGCAGCCCTCCCAGGGCTGTGCTTTGCACTGAGAGCTGGAAAGGTGCTGATAACACACCCATGTTATACTTTATGTGGAAAACTATAAACATACAATGTTCTGGAGTCTATAGAACAGTCCCCAGTGTCCACCAAATAAGAAATAAATAGCCAGTAATTAAAACAAATGCACATTAAAGCAAGACAGTCTACTGTTTTAAAGCACACAGATGAGGAGGCTCCTCCATTCATTTGGCCCGAGCAGAAAACGCACAGCGAGACAGCCTGTATGGATCATTTGCTTTACTGAAGGCGCTGTAGTTGAGCCAATGCATCTCTGACAAAGACCTGACTCATTTTCAATGTATGACATTTTCAATGCCTAGGAAATATGGTTTTCCAGCAGAGTTCCCTGAACTGTTTCACCCTGGATCTAGGCAGATTGCTTAAATATAGAGCTCTGCAAAAGATACAATCCCATGAATCTTAAAGAAGCATTTTATAATTTTAGGGTTTCATACTATTTTCTGAACCCCTTGATTAAGGTGAGATTTCTTCCTGTTTGTGTGCCTTTTTTTTTTTTTTCTTAAATGAAACAGCATTAATCGAAGGAGTTAGGGATATTATAGGAGGTGGGGGTGAGGCAGAAAGAATGTCTCTCTTTTCCACTGCTCATATGAGTTGAGAAGCTGCATATTCATTTTTTCTTTCTTTGTCTTCCATATCACATTTGCTCAGCTTATTAGACTCAAGTTATATGCTACCTAGCTCCAGTATGTCAACTGAACTTATGAAAATCAAGATTTATTTGCTGCACTTGATACTTCATCTCTGACAACCAATAAATAAAGAACAGTATGTTCATAATTTGTTTGGCAATGATGTATGAAGCAGATACTCACAACTTGATCTTCATAAACTAGGCAGACTGCAAATAGGATTATTACCTGCTTCCCTAACATCTGCTTAAACTCATCTTCTACCTGTTGCTTTCCAAAATTCTTCCCTTTTATCTCCTTAAGATAAATAAACAATACTTTCTCCAACAAAATGCTAAGAATGATAGGCAACCTATGAGACAAAAGTGCAGTAGCACATGACAAAAATTTGGTTTTTGTAACAGAAGAAGGATCTCTTTGCTGTGTTCACAGAGTATTTCTTTTGGTAGGACCCGTAATCATGACTGGTAGTCTCATAAACCAAAAAGTAACATATACATGATTCACGGAATTAGAGATAGAAAAAAACCCCAAACAAAACAGTTATCCTTCTAGTGTGGTTATCAATTTGCTCTGCATTATAATTTCCCTCCTCTGCAAGCATGTTCTAGCAAGAAACATAATTCCTCTTAAGGAGACAGAGAAGACATGGTACCTGTGACTTCCCAGCAACTTTTTTAGAGCTAGTCTCCACTTGGGCAACACACAGCCTGCATCATTGCAGATGCTGCAATATGTGATGGATCCTCAGCTGGAGCTTAACTCTAATTACAAAGCAATTTTTAAAAATTTTTCCACCTTCATACAGCATGCTACTACCCACAACTGTAACATAAGCCAGTACTGGACAAACTGTATCTTCTAATAGCCAAACAAATTTCACCCTCTTTTTTTTGGCTCAAAATATGTAGCCAAGACTATGTTCTCCTTTCTTTTTCTCAAATACAGTCAATTTACAGGCATCTGTCCACAAGTAATTGCTACACACTGGGAAGCCACTGCCTTGTCAAGCAAGTGGAATCTTCCCATCTTTGACCAAAATTGTCCTCAATACTACAGACACCATTCAGCTCATTTTCTGTTATTTGAATGTGTGTTTCTAGATGACAGGAAAAAGCACTGAGTGTTTGCTGTTTCTTTTCAGATCCCACATAATTAGGTTCCTTCCTACCAAGTCTCACTTAATTTGTCCTCAGATTTAGAAACAGTCTAAGACAGTTTTCTTCATGGCATGCACAACCCCAGAGTTGACATTTTATTCTAGGCTTTGCCTACTTCTTCCTATCTTTGTGTGTTTTCAGCATCCATTCCACTCTAACTTTGTAATTTCCCCTACAAACCTGGACTGTTCAACTTGTTCTACTTGCCAACTCAGTAATCATTAAATTAAGCAACACAGAGAAATTCTGATCATTGCTCAGAGTATTTACACCTATTGACAGCAACACTTCATATCCTTCCAGCCAAACAGTTCTTGAAAGATTTATCTTACTATAACAACACTGATGCCTACCTTCTTAAAAGTCACCTACAAAGCAAAAAAAGCCCACCAGTCTTGGATTTATGCCTTATGTTTTTGTTTCTCTGAGTAATTAATATGACAAGGCTCTTTAGTTTTAAACTTCTACTCCAAGAGTTTAGCTTTTATCTACTCTGTCTCCTTAATGGTGCAGAAGAACCCATTAAAATCTAAATGAAACCTAAGAACTGGTGAAGAAATATAAAATTAAAAAGTATGTATTCTGACTAAAAGTAAAATGTAAACAGGTTTAGCCCAAAAGACCTAAGAAGCACATTCTCGAAAACACATTGCCTGCTAGAAACTTAGCATCACCATCCTATTTGAGAAAACCACTCCAAATAGCTAAGAAACCTACAGAGCTACTCTCTGATTTTAACTAGAAGATTTGACTCATATTCCTGATAAGATGTATGACTGCTTTATTCTAGTCAGGACTTGAATACTAAGAAAATTTTACTAAGCCAAAGAAAATTTCTTCCTCACAAAGCCACAGCAGTCTAGCTGCAGTACTAAATGAATCATAACCTATATATACTACTACTCTGTGTTTAAAGCACTGTAAATTGCTGAAAGATCCCCAGACTGGGTAACAACCAACTCTTGTTCAATAAGAACAAGTTCAGGGTTCTGCACCTGGGCCAGAACAATTCCCACTGTCACTACAGGCTGGGGGAGGAGGTGATAGAGAGCAGCTCTGCAGAAAAGGACTTGGGGGTGCTGGTAGATAAGAAGCTGGACATGAGCAGCCAGTGTGTGCTGCAGCCCAGAAAGCCAATCGCATCCTGGGCCGCATCAAAAGAGGCATGGCTGGCAGATCAAGAGAGGTGATTCTGCTGCTCTACTCTGCTCTGGTGAGATCTCACCTGGCATACTGTGTCCAGCTCTAGAGCCCTCAGCATGGAAAGGATATGAACCTGATGGAGTGGGTCCAGAGGAGGGCCACAAGGATAATCAGGGGGCTGGAGCACCTCTGCTATGAGGCCAGGCTGAGGGAGCTGGGATTGTTCAGCCTGGAGAAGAGCAGGCTCTGGGGAGACCTAACAGCCACCTTCCAGTACCTGAAGGGAGCTTACAAAAAGACTGCAGAGGGCCTGTTTACAAAGGCCTGGAGTGAAAGGACAAGGGACAATGGTTTTAGAAAAGAGTGGATTTCTATTACATGTAAGGAAGTTCTTTACCATGAGGGTGGTAAAACACTAGGACAAGTTGCCCAGGGAGGTAGTTGAGTCTGGAGACATTCAAGGTGGGGCTTGACAGAGCTCAAAACAACGTCCTCTTGTTGAAGATGTCCCTGCTTTCAGCAGGGGGGTTGGACCAGAGGACCTCTAGAGGTCCCTTCCAATCCAAACATTTCTGTGATTCTATGATCATCAAGTCCACCCTATGTCCAAACACCATGACATCAGCTAGACCATGTCACTAAGCACCACATCCAATCTTTTCTTAAAACACCTCCAGGGATGGTGACTCCACCACCTCCCTGGGCAGTCCATTCCAGTGTCTAATCACCCTTTCTGTGAGGA
>JANIJG010017333.1:7628-35128 GCA_024611175.1 Megaceryle torquata
AAAAAGAAAAAGAAAAAGAAAAAGAAAAAGAAAAAGAAAAAGAAAAAGAAAAAGAAAAAGAAAAAGAAAAAAAAGAAAAGAAAAGAAAAAAAAAAGACAGAAAGCAAGGTTTGCTTGGCAAAGCATCCAGTGTTTTTCTTGGGTTCTTACTTATATCAAAATACTGAAAAGTTTGCAAGTTACCATGTAAATTTTTGATTTTTTTTTCCTCCTTTGAGTATGCTAAAGCAGTAAGTATCCCCTTCAGATGCCACTAGCACAGATAGTCTATATTGCTGCTACTCTAGCTTAAAAAGCAAGTTCTTTCTAAAATCCTGTATAAGTATATGCATGCAGCACTGCTGATTTCAATGGAGTAGACCACATATAAGACTAGAATTTGGCCCACAGGGTTTAACATTTAAAAAAATGTATTACTAACAAACATGACTAAGTATATTTAAAGAGCAGCTTCATGATTCTGCACAAGTGTTTTCTGAAATGGTCTAAAAGAAGGTCTAAAACTTACCACACAAGTCAGGTCTCTTGATACATCCACTAGTTGCTGTGCTACTTGCAAGTCCATTAAAGGCTGCTAAGCCATCAGAGCTGTAAGCTCTTAGGACTGACAACATGTTCATCTGCTTCTCCAGGACCTGTGGACCCTGAACTTGTTCAGGTTTCATCACTCCTTGTGCAGTTTCATGGGAGGATAGAAGATTCTGACTGTGCCACTGCTTTTCTGACGCTTGCGGCAGCGGTGATACGAGCCCTTGTGTCGGTTGTGAGGTGACTGCACTTTGTATACTGTTGTCTCCTTCACTGTTTTCTTTATTTAGGGCAGACAACTGCTTATTCATAACGTCTGGTTCTGTGTCAATGTCCTCATCTTCAATGTTTTCTTCCTTGGAAGATTCCATATCCTCAGATGAAGCTATGTCAGAAAGGTCATCGGTAGCACTTTTATTTACAGAGTCAGAGAGCAGAATATTTGGGTCATCTTCGGCTTGCGTTTTTATTTCCGACTCATTACCGGTGCACGAATTTTGTGTTCCCGCGCCAATAACACCAGGGTAAACACCAAACTGCTTATAGAAGTCTGTTGTAAAATTACAAAAAGTGGATTCCATGTGGCTGGGCCAGGCAGCACTCTTTTGCTCTCCCAGGGTCTCTTTATTTTGTCCTTGGGTCATTTTCTCAGAAGCTGAGTCCAGCTGGCTCAGCATGTTTGAAACCACTGCCTCCTTGCTGGACTGCACAGAGGAGGGGAGCAAGCTCACTTTATTAACCGAGGCTGAAGCATCTCGAGGTTGGTCTTTGTTGTTGCCTATGATGCTGTCTTTACGCTTAGCCTTACCCAAGTGATTGGCCTGGAGGTGCAGAGCCATTAGTTCCATAGATGAAGTTGTAAAGGAACAAAATAAGCAGCCGTGCCAGGCGATATTGTCTTGCACAGTAACAGATGAACCTGGGAGGGAGGCTGCATCTGGCCTTATGGATAAGTCGAGAGGTTCGTATTGTGACTTTTCTGTTTTTCTCTGTGAGGCCTTGCTATTTATCTTTTCCTCACCACCATCGGAGCCCAGAGCTTTTGCTGAAAGTGGATCTGAGAGAGCTTTATCCTTCATTTCTTTTTCTTTCTTCAAAGAACTTAGGACAAAGCTGTCCATGAAAGCTTGCAAAGACCCTTGAAAGTTCACACCGTTCCCCACCATGTTCTGGTAAGCACGGCCAAGTTCAGAGAAGTGTGTTCCTTTGGAAGATAAGTCTGAACCCTTCATATTTTCTGAAGATACTTCAGATGACATGCCAGCTGCTTGCCCTTGCTGATCTCCAGAAGACAACATTCCTGACGTCCACTGCTGCGAGACCATGCCACTTCGGAAATCCATACCAGGAAGCCCCTTGAAGGCTCCTCTCAATATATCTGGTCTAATAAACACAGAACTTTTACTCGATGTCTCATCTTTGTGTTCTTGACTTGCAGGCTGCCCAGAGAGCGGTCCAGCTCCATTCTGTCGCTCCCGATGGTGCCGTTCCAAGTGGTATTTTAAGGATGCAGACTGAGTACCAGCATAATCACAATGGGGACACTTGTAAGGTTTCTCACCTATAGGTATAGAAGAATATAAAGAAAGAGAATTAATTGCACTTTGGGGTACAGATTTAAAAAAAAAAAAAAAAAAAAAAAAAAAATCAACATTAGCTGCTTGAAATTAAGAGTACCTTAGGGCTAATAATTCATTTTTTAAAGAAGAAATGCCTTTAATTGAAGACTAATTCATACACCGAGTATTTCTAAAAGGGGTTTCCGGAATGTGGGGCTATTCAGGAATGACATGGTATCTACACACAATTAGCCATCTTTTTCTTAATCTAACATGTAGAAAACTGTTGTAGAATTAAAAGCTATGATTATGAAAATGAAGCATAACAATTTCAACCACAGTAATAATTAAAAGTACAAGTTTAAAAAAAAGAGAAACAAAGAATGTAACAAATGGATGGTTGCAATATTTTGTGTACACAATTGCTATAAAATTTGTTTAAATTATACACATGGAAACCATTTTTAAACCTAAAATTTTTATGGCACTGTTACGCAAGACTGAAATGAATGATTTAAATCTTGCTCTGCAGTAAATCATGGATATAATTAGCAAATGGCATACTGCACAAGTAATTTATCATTATTTGGAGGGCACCATTCCAGAAGGATTCAAAGATCTGCAGACCTACTGCATTGTTTCTAAATAAAGAACTATAAATACAGATTCTATAAAATATTAATATCATTACACTACATTACCATTGCAGCATGTAAGAACATATAGTTAAAATAAAAAGGAGTCGATAAAATGAAAAAGAAAGCAAGTAATAAAAAAGTACAAAATATATTTAGTTTCTGTACTTGAAATTAGCATTATCTACTGGTTTTTGCAGTCCTTTAAATTTGTGCTGATGGCATTTCTAATGCTTAAGTAGTAAAACGTGCAATTTACCTACCATAACCACTTTTCTAGGATTAGCTTGGATAGAGTTTTGAAACATGTAAGATAATTTTCATCAATTAAATATCTATTTGAATCCCACACTAAACTTCAATTGTCCTTCCTAGATTTTAAAAGAGGTAGAAGATATTGCACGTGTAATAAATATTCACATACCACCGCAAAGCCATATCCCAAAAGAACGTACATCCAAGCAAATGTACATCTCAATTTTTTGCAGAAGCACTTTTTCCAGAGTGCTCTTTTTTTTGCAGAGTTCCTTTCAAAGGAAGAAGTATGGGAACCCTCACTAAAAGTGACGGGAGTCTGGAAGACCTGCGAGCTGTCAATATTGACAATTATTTCTATGAGAGAGCTCAACGGGAATAAGAAACTGGGTTATCTACATAGCTGCTTTTTTTTTTTTTTTTCTTTTCCTAAGTGACCCAAAAGACAAAGGCAAGCCTTCTCCAAATCGTATAATGGAAATACTCATTTTGAAAAATTCCTCCACAGTAAAAATGCTAAAATATAAAAGGTAGCTCACCAAACCGGTTGGAAAGTTACCCTGTTTCAAACAACCCTAACATCTATTTCAGACAAAATCAAAAGGCTTTCAAACTTTTGTTATTTAAGCTACAGGCTTCACTGAAAGGCTGGTAAATACTTGGGACTCTGCCCCTCTCACTGACTGCAGGAATTTACTTCGGAGATGCACCACCAGAACCCTCAAATGACCACATAGCACTGCACAGACCACCAGCAGTACCTGGATTGAATCACAGACTCATAGAACAGTAGGAGTTGTAAGGGACCTCTGGAGATCAGAGTCCAACCCCCCTGCCAGAGCAGGATCATCTGCTGCAATTCAGACAAGGCTGGAGTAAAATACAAGTAATGGAAATTCTAAATCCATAATGTAATCCTAAAGCTAAATGGTCAGACATGAGAGCTTTACATCAACCACATTAATCGACCTTTATAGAGGAGAAAAGCACAGCACCTCAAACATGAGGTGTTCAGCAGAGGAAGAGCTAGTAATTAAGCTAACACTTTAGGCCTGGGTCCACACAGCTTAACCAAAAAATTCAGATTTAAACACCTCCTTGCAACTTCTGACTCTTCCACAATCACCTCATTAAGTTCTGGTGTCCTACCAATGAGGAGTAAGGGCTGCATTTCAGGGGCAGTTGTGCAAAAGCAAACAGTTCCTACTGACATGCCAGAATTACTGCACTGACACAGATCACATCTGTCTGTCTGTCTGTCTGTCTGGGCTACCTAGGTCTCAGGTGAGACTCTGAGCACACATGCACCCACTGCAGGTGTTTTAGGGTAGGGGACAGAAGACACTGGCTGTCTAGTTGTTTGCGTTTGTGCAGGGCTGTTCAGGAGCATGCAAACTCTGGCAGATGGTTAGGAGTCAGAACCTGGACAGATACAAAAGCTGTTTTTACAGCATGTACATGCTGCAGGGTTTTTTGAGCTATTTTCTGTTATTCTAATGTTTCACCCACCAGTAACTGTCAACAGTCACCAGTGACCTCTGACACAACTTAGGTATTTCAAAATCAAACCGCTGAAAAACAAGCACCAGACTTTATAAGGTTAAATGCTCTAACTTCGGAGTTTTCACTCCTCCTACTTGAAAAGCTCTTCCTCAGCATCCCCAATGCCTGTACGGGAATCCTCAACACAATGATACTGAGCTTTTATTCTAATGATAGTTTGTTCAGTGTGTGTTTGCATTGCACATCAAGTGACACCAGTAACAAGTGTGTCCTGGCATCGCAGGTACTGTGTCAACCGTGGAGAACTACTGCAGAGAGGAAGAGAAATTTGCAATATAAGCTGCACTGATGTTGCTAAAAACGTGTAGGAGTTGCTCAAAGCAGTAAGTATATGTAAAAATGGGCACGAGGGAGTTAAAATATGCTAATGAGGGGAAATCCTAGTAATGTGTTGTACTTCTAAAGTACCTTCAGTCTAAAGCACTGGCTACAACAACATACTGAATTGCTAAGCCTTGAAGTCATTACATTTTCCACTCAAAGTCCTCTCCACTGAGAGAGCTTCCTTTCAGCAGAGATCTGGACACGGCTCACCACCGACACTGTAAGATTTGGACTGAAAGAAGACACTGACTGAGACAGTGGGATAAAAAGTTCCAATCTCTCCAAGCCTCAGTAAACTGCCTCTGTGGTGCTCCCACCTCTTGCATGGCTAGAAATGAGATCTAAAGCTGGAGGACTTGACATGTAGCGACACACTGTGCCACCCTTACAATACAGGACTGGCCAATACAGTTCAAAGGGAACTATTCAAAACCTCTCTCTTCTCTTTTAGATCCAAATACTGGCAGTGATTAGTTTACTTCAAAGCAATCTTAACTGCTGCTATTTTGAGGGCAGGCACTTGGACAAGGGAGTAGGGTAAACCGTCTTTGAATCTTTTAAATTTAGTGTGTCAGTATTTTCTAGATTCAGCAAGTACGCAGATATTTAGATGCTATTTCATCCACTCAGATTAACAACCAGTTATGCCCTGTGTAAGTCCCTGCACAAATGACAAAACAGTCGTCTAACCTACTATGGGAAAAAGCCTAAACTAACTTAAAACCAAGCCAGTGTCAATGGAAACCGCAAAGGACCCCTACCTTCCAGGAGTCTATCAGCAACTGCAACAGTGTATGCCTAAAGAATACCAGAAAGAAGAGAAGTAGGCTAGGATTCATGTTAGTGGACAACATGTTGGTATCTTGTACTTTGAGGAAAGGTTTCAGACAATTCATCCCAGTGTAATGACTACTCTGGTAATATTGCCAAGAGCAGCGTCTGGATGAGTTATTTAACACTTAATATCAGTTCACATAAATTAACGTTGCCATGTAGGAGTGAGGGAACATGACTTTCTCAAAATAATTTTCTGCATTTTATGTCCAAGAGTAATTTTTCATTGTTCACAAAGGCAATGACCTTGCTAATTCTCTGGCCCTGTTTGCATCCCTGCAAACCTTTTCACAATGGACTAAATAGAAAGAGAGAATATTCTGGTGTGTATAATAATAATTTTAAAAAACCCCAAACAACAACAAACTTATAGAGAATAACTTATCAGCCATATTATAAATATATTTACAGATTTTAAGGCCAGGAGGGACAATTATCATAATCTATTCTGATCTGCTGTCCAGCACAGGCCAAACACCCTCACCTGGTAATTTCTGTCTCAAATCCTACCTACAATATGAAACAAAACTCCCTAGGTAAACTGCTGGACAAGTTAAGTATTTGCACCACTCAAAATCCATGCCTCATTTCTAGCTTGAATTTCTCCAGACTCTGCTTCCTACTACTGAACATTACTACATCTTCCTCTCCTAGATTAAACAGGGGACTAATCAGTGCCCCCCGGTGATTTTCAGCATCTTACCAGTTTTGTTTGGCAAATTTCATCAAGAGTGATTTGATAGACCCTTCCAAATAATGCTGAAATACCAAATAATTGGAGCTGAGAGCACCGCTGTGGAACTGCAAGTTTGTGTCCTGCTTCATCTCTGTATACTGGGGTTGGTTTTTTGGTGGCAGGGGTTGTCACATAGAAAAAGCTACTTTCAAGCCTTGAGAGAAAGTGAGAAAGTTAATAAAACTTACTTTCATAAACTCAAGTTGAACTAGCTATGCTACCAATTTTTAGTCAACAAATTAATTCTGCAATTTTACCCAAAACTTATGTTGAAGTATTGGACACTATGATCTTCGGAGGTCCCTTCCAACCCCAGCATTATGTGATTTATAATTTCAAGGTCCTAATATTCTTTCCTTTTGGAGACAGCAGAATAGACAGAGCTTTTTTTCCTAATATGCTTTCTCTGTGTTCCAAGACTTGTTTTTTGCTTTTGTTTTTGGGTTTCTTTGGGGTTTTTTTAAATGAACTTTAATGATCTGGAGAGCTCTTCATCCAGGGTTTTAAAGACTCTATCCGTAAGTTATCCAGTCCCTTGCATTCTAAAAAAATATTAAAATGTAGCAGGCTAAAGCATAAAATCCTCATTATTTAATGGCAGGACTGCATCATTGGAAAATACTTATAAAACCCATCATGCTTCTTTCTGAGATCAGAAGAGCATTTAGGCTTCTATACCATGGCTGACAAGTGTTTATCCAGTCTGTTCAAGTATTAGCGAGATACCAATTGTTAAACCCGCCAGATCTACAGAATTGTACCTCGTCCATATCCCAAACAGCCACGTACTTATTTTTACTATGACTTTTGGTTTCACTTAACAAATTCCTGTACTTCTTAAATACCTATTTCTATTAAGTGCTGTGAGCTGCTTTATTCAGCTTTCATATTTACCATGCAGCTACTTAAAACTCTGTACTGCACCCTACACCCTTCCCCATGGAATGCTCCCCCCTCCTATTAAAATAGGACTTCTTAAGGAGAATTTTTTTTTTTTTTTTTTGTGGAGTATGCCCCTCTTTCTCCTCAGGACAGCAAGGGCTGTGCATCAGTCCAAGAACCCCAGCACTTAATGCTTTGGCAGCCAGGAGTGGGGGGTTGACAGTAGCTCAGGGACAGTTTGAGTTGCAATTTGATCCTGTACAACTCTAAACAAGCTGTAGTTTTCCTTCTTGCAAAGCAAATGAAATCAAACATCTCAGAATTCCAGAGAATACTGCTTAATTAAAATATTGAAAACATTTTCCAGCATTTTTTATTTTACCATTGAAACAGTTATTGATAACCTATTTTATCCATTGTGCAGTGGATATTTTAGAAATGAATTGCTGTATGGTTTAATTAGTTCATTATTATGCCTATTCTTACATGGTAATTTCTTTTATCATTCTAATCATTCACTTCACACTTTTTAAACCAAATGGAATATCAAAGGTTCTGTAGGATTATTTTTGGATCCTGCACATGTTTCACCACACAATTAATCTGTTTGTCAGAAATACTAGTTAACTTCTTCTCTTTACCACTTTCCTCTACTAGTGATTTTTCTCTAATATATAAGCTGAAACTACCCCTACCCATTAAAAAGACAGACTTTTGATGCTTTTGACTCAGTTTATTAAAGATTTTCAATTGTGCACTAGGCATTGCAATAAAATATTTCCATTTTTATAAAGTTTTATAATTGAATATTTCCCTTTATTTATATCTCATCTGCAATATTTATTTAGTCTTTTTACATGTCTTTACTTAGTTAAAACGTAGAGAGATAAATACGGTTGTTACTTTGCAGGGAAGATTCAGTACATTAATATAAACTGCGCACTAATTCCCCCAAAGCATATATATATGTTGTAAACCTGAAGACTTTTTACACAGCTGCTTATTGCTAAACAGTGCCTTGTCCAGAAGGGGACAATCTGTGTCTCTAATTGCTGTCACTGAAGCTGAGATTCATTATGTGACTTTCCCATTAAAATGTGAGCATTAATTTGTATAATGAAATATCACCCACTGCAGTGTTCATTAGCCATGCCCTACTGTATACTGCACATTGTTAGCTACCTAGAAACTGTAGTTAATTTCACTAATGGATATTTCCCTACTTAGTGTTTGGTAGGAAATTTATACTGTAGCATTACCTCTTAAACTTTTAAGGAAATTTAAATTCAATCAATTATTTTCAACAAAAGTTTGGGATGTCATTAAGGCAGGAGAAAAAGGCATGCTGTACAATGTTAAGGATGGGAAATCTGGAGAAATCTAGAGAAATGAAAAGTCCTTTTAGTTCATCTTAGAAATGTAAGAATAAAGGATGTTCAATACCAAAATTGTCTCCTCTTGGAGCACACATACCCATTTTCCTTAATTATTCATATTGCTCATCCCCCTACAAGCGCCTTCAGAGAATGGCAACAGGCAGTCTTTTTTTAGGAGGAAAATGTGAATTGAATTCATTTAAAACAGCACCATTTTTACTGTATTTCATCAGTTAATCTAAGCAAGTTTTTAAATCGGCTAGTCATATTTCCAAGGGAAAAATGCAGTAACACTAAATGTAAGGAACACATCTAATACATGTAAGACCCGTTTCATACATACCGTGACATACTCACACGCAATGGACGCAGCCCTGCAAAGGTTTTCATTCTTTTTAAATTATTTTTTCTATGTTATTTTATTTTATTTCTTAGGTTCCTTCTGTTTAGCACACCTCAAACCTTTTCCAGGGGTCTACTTTACTCATGCACATGATTATTTCCACCACTCAAGGGCTTTAACTGTGCCCAGTCATACTGGCAATATACCTGAGCAACTAATGAGCACATCAACCCAAACCGGTCTACATCTGCAGTTCTGAATCCTAACACAAGGTGCAAAGAGGTGCTAGAGCTAATCTGAAACCAGATTAGCATAATGCATCCCTTGTCAAAATTAGGACATAAGAAATTTCATTTATTTTACATTTAAGTGATACTGTGCAGTCCAAAGGCATGTAAAGTAAAAAACCCACACCCATTTACTTGATTTCAGCAGGAGCTGAGGGTGCTCAAGGACATAAAGATGCTGCTCAGCTCCCTGAATTAAGGAACCTTAAATTGCTGCCCCCAGAGGGGAAAACTGGAAACTCTGGAGGCATCTGCATATGGCACATTATGGTCTGAGATACTTAGATGTTCTGAGCATCTCTCAGCTTTCTGTGTTCTACCCTTCTCAGCTTTCTGTGTTCTACCCTTCTCAGCTGTATTATATATTACTTTGTAAGTAGGAAGCTGAATCACAAAGTGGCCCGTTCACCACACCCCTACTATGCAGCTACTGGCATGTACACTCACTTTGCCCTTGTTCCTCCATCTCTTCACACAGCGAGTTTGTATGAGTTGGAGTAAGCAGCTCTGAAGAGGCAGGACCATATAGCCCCTCTCTAGTCACTGGTCAACATAAAGAAGTCACCTAGGAAGGCTACAAGAGCTCTACCTGTCCTCTTTAAGCCCCCAGGCTCTGAAGCTGTTTGCCTTGTGAGTCCTTCCTCTCTTCTCTCAGGGTCGTACTAAGGAACTGTCTCACCCTTCAACTGTTTTTAGAGCAAGAAAGAGGAGAAACTGATTTCACATAATTATGCCCTTTTCTTCTTATCATATGGGAACAATCAGAAATCATATCTTACTATCTTCCCCTTAAAGCTCTTCCTGGCTGAATATCACTAAATTAGATAAGAAGAAAAATCCTCCACAACTGTGTGTTGGGACTCAACTGAGCATGCTAAATAAAACCTTGATTTTATTTCTTTTTCCTTCAGAAGCTTGTAATATGAGAGTAAACTACACAAAAACAGAGACTCAGTGTGGAGAAGGCTGCAACCATGAAATATCCAACATAAAAAAGAAGCAACCCAAGCCACTAGCTATTTCTCCTAAAAGAGAGCACAGCTTCCTCCTCTTGTGGAGGATTAAATTGCTCCTTTAGCTTTTTTTGGGGGGCCGATTGCCACAGAAGCACCTCCTGGCTGGATCAGCCTTTGGGTCTTGTCTTGGCATGCGTACCAAACCAACCTACTCATGTGCCTCCAAACACACAGATGTTCGAAGGAACCTGACTTCTGCTGAACTGCTTGAGCTCATCTCTAACAAACAGGTGCTGTGAGAACAAGAACAGTAATTGAGTTAATGTAGTGGAGAAACACGGTAAAGTGTTTTTTATCAGTCAGTTATATGATCCAGGCATATAATAAAGACAGAGTGTGACATAAAAGGCAGGAAACTGTCCCTGATATGTATGAGCTAACCAATATTTGCTTAATAACTGGTATCTATTACATCATTTCCATTTACTGCAAAGCAACTTAATTTTTGTTTAACAACTCTAGTAATTTGCCAATTTACATTTTTATAATATTTATTAGGATTATTTCCAATATGTAAAACATTGTTCCATTTAAACACACTCTTGTCATTATTTACAAAGACTTTGTTCTCAACCTAATGGAAATTGATCTTTATCTATTTTTAAATTATAATGATTTTTAAATATATTGCAAATGTTGTTTCAGCAGCCTGTATGATGTTTTCTCTGGTTTTTGTTGTTATTTTAGACATGGTTTATTTTTTCTTGTTTGTATTTTGTTTAGTCAGTTTTAATATGCAAGTTTTATGCAATATTTCCATTGCAATTAATTTACTCTCCATTAGTTCTAAGCCACAAATACCAAATATGTAAACACTGCCATCTTTAAAACAAGAACAAAATGACCATTATATAATAAAGCAAAAGGGAGAGATGGGTATCCTCACGTTATTTTAAAGAAGTTTTCTTTGCATCTCCAATGGTAAAAATGTCAAACTATTTAAACCTCATAGTTAAAAGATTATTTTCCAACAAAATAACTACCATTTATTTACTTTTACACCAGTAAATAGGGACAGAAATAGGGGTTTCACTGTGGTTTTGTTTGTTTGTTTGTTTGTTTGTTTGGATCAAGTCCAACACAAGGAAAAGAGTATTTCTGCCCTAAATGGTCTGCAATCCAATCAGACAAAGCTACATTCGTGTGCCAAATTTCAGAATTCAGATCAAACCAGTGTCTTCTACTTCACAATCCAAAGAAAGAAGAATAAAAATGCAATGAAAATCCCATCTCAAGAATGAAGTTTGGTGTTGTTTTGATTTGTTTTTCTTTCAATAATTTGTTTTCCTTCAGTTTCTCAGAATAAGGCCTCACATTTGTAAACCCAGAATTAAGTATTATATTAGCTCAAGCACACAGGAGAAAGACAACTGCTGGTTTTGGGAAGGGAGGAAAATACTGCTTCTCTGGTACTTCAGTGAAAGAAAAATGAATAGTGAAGCTTTTCAGGTAGAAGGTACAACAGAAATGTATTTCTCCACACATTTTTTTTAACCTATCAAGGAGAAAAGTAGCAGTAAAATTCTGAAATTCATTTGAAAAAGTTTAAAAAAGAAAGGACCCCACAATTAGAGCGACCACTATGTCTGTTTTCAAAGAGAAGTATCCTAAATTTCCAGTTTTGCATTCTCTCCCAAAGCCTACTACGATACCGAGGACTTGGAGGAAGCCAGTATCATATTGGTCATATACAGATCTTCTAATGATGTCAACAGGACCTGAGCATATCAACACTGTATGCCAGATTTTAATTATGGATAGAGTAAGTCTTCTGAAACACATACTGTGTCTCTACAGGAGCCTTACCGTGCAGTTTAAGCTAACAAGGTATTATAATTTAAAAGGAATGCTTATAGTTTACTAGTATGAAGAGCAGTCCACCCAATGAATGGCATACCAAAATAAAATGAGAAGACAGACCAGCAGTAAGTCTCTGTGGGGTAAAAATGCTGGTTGATACTAAGATAAAACATGGTAAGTTTTACCAGGGTGCAAAACATGGTAAGTTTTACTACTTACAAGGACTAAGCTGGGTGAGCTGTAGTGAAAAAAACCCCACAGATCCACGAAGCTGATGCATTCATATGAACAGTGAGAGGTTAAAAATGGGCATGCTAAATGGAACAAAAATAGGAACGGAGCAAAACAGAGAGAGTCCCTAAGCAGATGCTAAGGAAGGCCTTTGAAGCAGTTAGTATAACTAAGTCTGAAACCAATAGGCTTATGCCTACTGAAGGACAAGGGTAATTGAAGGAAACCATGATGAAGCAGGAGACGGCAATAACCTCAACTGGGAAAAGATGATTCTATTAAAGTGGTCTTTATCCAACAACACACTCCTTGTGCTTTTAGTTAAGACTGACATATATCTTTCTCAAAAGACTCTCTCCAGCTAATGAGTCCAAATCTACAGTGGGAATTAAGGCTCCTATCCACATATTATGTTTAACACACACACACACCCTGCCTCAACACATGTCAACAGCGCTCCACTCACTGGTTTCTCTCACCTGTATGTATTCTCAAGTGGACCTTTAAGTGGTGTGATGTTCTGAAAGTTTTTCCACAATATGGGCAGTCTTTCATGGCAGAACCAAGGCTCCTGTCTCTCAGTAAAGCTGGCTGCTGGACTCCTACAGATCTCCCAGCTTCTTCTCCGATGTCTGCAACACAGAAATGTTCTCACATCACTTCAGCACATGTCAGAAGTTGTTCTCGCTAAAACTGCTAACACAACACAAAGTTAAACATGTCAATACTACACCTGTCTATTTCATTCTTTAAATCTGACAGAATGCTGACAATTCATGTATTTTCTTGTTATTGTCTTAAATTATTTCATCTTTCCTATCATCATTTTAAGCAGCATATGGTACCTTTATATTGAAGTGAATTATACAAGAAAAGAAACAGCTGTGTCAGCAGCTGGTTTGATTTCTTCTTTTGCTTAGTTCCTATTAATTTTTCCCCAAAAAGTTTTAGATTGTTGTTTTGTTGAATCTATTTAATTTATAAGCATGGTGAAAATCTGTATGCATTTGAAGGAAAAAAAAGTTTGCCTCGGTATATTAAAACCTCCCCAAACAACAGAACTGCAGTGAAAGTGGTGGTGGTGGTGGGGTGTCAAACAGCAGTGGCAACATCTACACATAGAACTGATCAACCTCCTTCTGCAACATTTCAGCACTGGAGTTACAACACACGACCCAGTGAGAGACCAAATCTCATGGGAAAGGCAATGAAAAAATCTGGTCAGATGAGGGGGAATTCCTTCTCCCTCTCTTCCATAGCTTCCGAGTTTTCTCCTTCAATATTCACAGCTACACTTATTTCTTTGCATTGTAACGCAAGCGGTGACAGTCCAGGACATCTCTTCTCTCTCCTGATAGTAAGAAACAGTCATTCCTGGCCATCTTGAATACACTGCTATTATCCAGGCAGGATTACGAACAAAATAACTCACAGAAGACTGACATAAAAATTGCAAAAATGTTATTTCAGAAGTCATTATTCAAACCACCCAAAACTCACCTATCATCCTTTACTTACAGTGTCATGTAATATCACACATTTGTATCAATTCATGATTTCACCAAAAGGTACCCTGGCAAATGTTGAAATTCAGAACCAGATTTACTCTGCTGGCACGCCACAGAGGTGCAATACACACGGACACATCATCACAGCCCCGTGCAGAAGCAGAGCTCTCCGGGTTATACTGAGGTAGGGAGCAGACAGTTAAAAACTGCATGCAGAGGCTTGATTATTTCAACCATAAACTCCTGACTATAAATGTTCTGTCTTTACCCGTTTGATATGTAACTAAAGCTGTCAGGAAACATAGTGCAGTTTGCACAGCATTGCTTTTCAAATGGAAGTGATGGAACGTAAGAAAGACTTAAACATTTGGCTCTAATAAAAACTGTTCACACAGTAGCAGAGATGCAAACACCACGTTTCTGGAAAAGGTACCACTAACAGGCATTTCACTATCTATTATTAAATGGTCCCTCTAAACTAATTCACTTAAAACTGAAAGAAGGGAATGACAGAGTGATTAAAAATATATATATGTGTGTGTGAATGCTTATCTTGTATGTATGTAATCAAGCTATTGCTGCCTTTCAAAAGGCAGAATCTGATCATTTTCACATCACATTCTCCTTTCTGATTGTTCTTAGACTGCAGAGTTCAAGCATAATATTTAAGTTAGCAAGCTAGTAACTGTCATCTTCAATTGTTCACAAGTATCTAAAGTAACATACTGCAGGAGTTTATTTTCTCTTTAGGAAAAACTATATAAGTGCTAGCCTGGAGTTCCAGTCCCCCTAAAGAGTTTGGATTTTCCCCTTTCCTTCTCCTCCAAGTTGTATATAATCACGTTGTAAGCTGCTTGGAGAAAGACTGAATTCCTGAGTGCAAAAAGATTTTTCTGAAGTGAAAAATACAGAATGCGTGATGATAAACGGCAGGATTTTATTTTGGTTTTCAATAAATAGTATATGAGCATTATAGATAAATATATAGATAAAGCTAACAAGCCACTCAGGAGGAATTTACCGAATAAGTCTACTAGTTATGTTTTGCTATATGTCACTCTAAATGATAGCCTGTTATCCATTTGCCTTTTATCTTTCTATCTACAATATGTGTGGCCCAATAAAAAAGAATAAATTTGTAAGATAAACAGCTCGCTTTGCAGATTTAAGAGTCTAATTTTCACTTTACACAAAATTGAATTTTTTCAAGGCAGCGAGACGATGGAGTTTACTCTAGCACTAATCCCCCTGAAAAAGCAAACTGAAAACAACAATGAAGCAAAGAAAGATGTGGGTGGTCTGAAGAGTTTTCTTTTAGATTTAAGTAGACATACAGTAGATAGCTCCAAAGGCTTTGCTCCAACAGGGCCTTACCTTGAAGAATTTTTCTTCCCACAGTGAAAGCATTCTTAAGACTTTAAAGCTGGGCTGAGGGGTTTTCTTTTGAATTCTTCTGCCTACAAAGCCCACCGAAGCGCTGGAGGCCATCGCTACCTGACTGAGCAGCTTTGCATCTAAGTTCTTTTATTTCAAGCAATGAAAAGCTACGTTCAAGGCTGCCGACTCTCCCCATCAAATGCTGCCCCAGCCTCTTACTGGGGCCCCATTTTGGCAAATTGTACCTATCTGTCAAGGCACTTAAGTTTAAAATGTGCTTAACTTTTAAATGCATTTAAGTCTCACTGGCTCTGCTACCAAGGGGGTTTTTTATACTGAGTCTCTTAAAGCAATCTATGGATACTGAAGGGGAAAAAAAGTGACACAGCAAAAGGTGAACAGACCAGCAAGGAGAAAGTTAAAAAGCAAACTGGTGAACTATGCCAACAACGGTCTAAAAGGGGAAATAAAACTCTTCAACTCTACCAATACTCTTGTATTCAACACCCCTGCTATTCCCTCTCTCCTGCTATTGAGACCCGCTTCCTGATCAGAAACTCTTAGTTCTGTTCAATTGGGTGAAACTGTAGCAATGTTTTACAGGCCTGAAGAACTAGGATTAGACCCAGCAAATTAATTTAATTTATGATTTACTCTGGATTTTAGCTATGGTTTTTGGGCTGCTCAATTCTGGGGATAAAAGATCAGGAAGGAAAGACAACAGTTACTTATCTCACAGGCACTGCGGTTCACTGAGTTATGTGGTCTATTTGATGCACGTGAGATCAGACTGCTCTTTTTACTAGCTACTTCCATTATAAACAGGTCTGCGTCCTGAATGTCTTCCTGCCCATCCCCACCTTTCCTGATTTGAGTGCAGGAAATAGCACAATATAAAATATTGTATAGATGTGCATGCTAGATGGAAGGCTTTTGAGCCTTGTCTCTGAACTTAACATTCGTTGAGCTTTTCTTGTGCTTGAAAAGCAGCTGTTCACAGCGAAAGTCATGGACAGGAGTGTAAAAAGTAACATTCAGTTCTACAGATGAAACCGGTCTTTGTGTCGGTGTAAGGAGAAGGCAACAGCTGTGAGACCTCCAGCTGCTACACAGGCTGTACCTGCACCACTCTAGGGCACAGCACACAGAGCAATTCAGTCCTGGGGTGCTGTGACAGGGACATTTCGTGAGTACTATGCCCCAGCTACACTAATAACTGACTGCACGTATTCATGGGACAAATGCAAGGCAAGTTCACTTCAACGTCCATATCAGAAGGCAGCAACTAGCCACGTAACTGAAGAGCCAATTTGGCCAAAAAGTGAGCAAATCTATTTGCCACACAGACTGAAATTAAAATTAAGCAACCCATGAGATCAGTATTGGAAAGACCAGCCCTTCTTCAGAGGAGCCAGATAATCCCCATATACAGTTTTGAGCCAGGAGCACTTTTACAGTAGCAGGTTAAAATAAAGTGAGAAACACACCAGTGAATCCTTTTCTAAGCAGGTTATCTTGGTATCAGAAATGATGTACCCAGAAATGAGCCACTGCCAGAGCTGGCAGTGCCCTCAGCACACGGATGGAGATGCTACAGAGGCACAGTGACAACCCCAGGGGATATTTGTAGAGGAGAGAAGACAAACTTAGGTGGGTAGTGAATCTGCATACTCAGCAGAAGCTATCTAGACACTCATAAGAAGAGAAAAAAAAAAAAAAAATTATTTGAAATTTCCATGTATGTTCTGTACAACTTGTCTACCTGTCTGCGCTGGGTCTATAAACATGACTAGGAAAGAACTGAGTGCTTTTGTAAAAAGAAACCTGCTCTCAGCTGGTTCAGTAGCAGCACTGACTTCGGCCATGTCAGCAGCCAGCTTTTCAAAGGAGCATGTGGGTGCAATGGGAAATGGTAGTGACCACAGTTATTTCTGATGATCTACAAACCACCCAGACTAGCCCACCTTGTGGCAGGAAAAATTATATCCTGAACCTAATGTCAAGAAGGGAGGCAGAAGATGTTCGGTATGCCAACCCTGTCACTGCTGCCACCTTTATGCAAGGATGCCTGGACTCGAACACCTCATACCCTGAGAAGCAGAACAGGATGCACAAAGTTTCTGGGCAAACAAGCTTCACCTTTCTTGCCTGTTCCTTAGAGAAAGATTTAATAATACTGAAAACAGGGGTGAATAGGAATATAGGTAGGGATAGATAATTAACCATTTTTTTAGCTTCTATTAGTATGCCTCAATGTACATGAGAACAGAATCTGCTCCAGTGCTCATAGTTTGAAACTAGGATCCTATTAGCAGATGTCACTATACTTTTTTGCTAGTGAAGTTCCTGACTTAAAATGAAAGAGTCTAATATTACAAAATATTACAGTTGTATTTTAGGCCTCCAGAAAGAGTTATTAATGTCTTAGGTCAGGAACAACTTGCTGTCTCCATTGTTTCATCAAGGATTTAGGTTTTATAATGACCATATATGGGAATCTTAAACTGTTAGGCATTAATATGGATTGGCAGAGAATTTGTTTAAACAGAGAGCTATTTTAGAAGAGAATTGGAAAGGAGGCCTACTAGTGAGAAAGCAGCATTCACATTGTTTGTATTCTGAGAAACAGAGATTAGACCAAAGGTTCCACTGGTAAATAAGAAGATAACAGCTTCTGACACTGGGCTTCCCACCTACCCCTAGGAACTACACAGGCACAAAAAAGGCACAAAAAAGGCACAATCTGCCCTGCCCCTGCTACCGATCCGTGTGTGAGCAGATCCAAAGGTAAAATACAACCAAAATTAAACTGAAGTAAAACACCCATAACAATTTATCTAAGGTAAGGCTGGCAGGCTTTAGAAGGTGGCAAATGGCAAGTAGAGCAAATCACTCAGGCCACAGGGGAGCTACGTGGGCATTATTTCAAGCACAAGAGAAAGGAGCCAAAATACTCTAAAGTAATTTCATAGTAACTGGTGGGCTGGTGACTTGAAGGCAGCACACACCTCTTAAATCCCTACCTGCAGCACATGACACATGTGACACCCCATGGGTGCAAAACACTTCGCAGGACTATACTGCAGGGTTATATCTTAACATTTTTCACCGTGGTGCACATCCTGAGTAACTCGCGGGAGCTGTATATACAGCAGAAAGAGACATCAGGAGACACTTAACCAAAATTAAACTTCAAACGCAATTTTCTGATTACATCATTTTAGCTGCCTGATTTGACTGAAAATCTGTCTGACCAAAAGACAGAGAATCAGATGTAGTACTTGGAAAAAAAAAAAAAAAAAGGGTTGGTTACTTGTCATTAACTTACAGCATTCAGTTTGGACTGAAAATTAAGTGTATTGGAAAAGAATTATTTTTTTGAGCAAACATTTTTAGCAGTAGACCTTTTTAACTGTATCTTTTTTTTTTTTAAGAAAGAAGACATCTTAAGCACCTTACAATATCTTTCATTTAACTGTTGTCAGAAGGAACTCCCAGATGAACATTGGCCTGTGTCTTTCTCTTTAACCAGCTGAGTGATCCAAGCTTTTAATAAAGCTGTTCCAATTATTGTAAAAGTCATCTAGTACCTTATAGCCACAAATATTGACAGTTTATTGCACAACGCATTCATGACATTTGAAGGTCACATCATACATAATACATACACTTTTATAAAAGTGTCTGGAACAAAGAGATACATGATCAGCAATTACATCTTACCATTTGAGGGTATGATTTTATACTTACTTAAAATGAAATACTATACAAAGTGCAAATTGTTAATAAAACAGAAAATAGTTAATTTTTTTTGTATTTATTATTTATCAGTAATTCTGAGTTCAGTTGTACAAAACCAGCAGAATGAAGTTCATGTCCCAAGAAGATTACAGTTAAATATCATTATCCTGCAAACCATCACACGTGTTCTTAGCTTGGCGTGAGAAGAAAGTAAGCTTAAAACATTCCCCTCACTACTGTGACCGTCTCCAGCCGCACTGTGCTCAATGAAACTTCAACACTCAGGTCTGAATCAGGACCTTCACATACTATTGAAATATTAGTTTGGATAAAATTGAATTAAAATGAAACTGAAAAGAGGGATGAAGAATTTTTTTAATGCATGCACATGCAGACATTGCAAACTTCAGCCTCTACAGTGCTTGTGACTTTTAAGGCCATTCTGAAACCACACACACGGGCACAAATGGTATCATGAAAAGATGTAAGTTGCAATTGATGCAGTCAGACTTGTGTGCGGTCTTTTGATCAAGTCAGCAGCCATCATCAATATACAAAGCATGACCATGGGAGTGCTTTGTCTTTGGTTAAATAGTCTTCACTTTTATGGTATCACCACTAGCTTCTGAAAACACCAGCTACCTAATGAGAGTTGAGCTTGCAGCAAATGACCACAGATCACTACAGTGTTCCTTCTAACACCATTTTTTCTGGTTTGGTTGCAAATCCTGCTTTTTTCTTTCCTACTCTTCCTACTCCTGACTCTTCTGTCATCCAACCCCTTCACTGGCTTTTCAGTTCTGCTACTCCAAAATCATGGCTTTGAAATCCTACTTCCTTAAGCTGCCTGTATGTTGTATCAAAGCACTTCAGCCCATATCACCAAGTTTGCCAGATGAGGTTTATGAAATTCCACTAGACTTGTACAATCTTTGCCCAGGAAAAGCAGATGCTCTAGAAGAGGATGTACTTCATCATTTATCAGCGTGAGGGGTCTGTTTGCTGAGTTAACGTCAGTTACTCAGTCACATGCTTCTTCTTGTTCTTGCTTTCTTCAGAAATGCACGTATGAGCTGCCAAGACACCTGACTGTACTTCTCTGTCCAGAACATGTATCTTCAAAAGCAAAGCAGATACTTATCCTTAGGATCAGCAGTGCTGGGCTTAAATTATGTACTCACAGATCTTTCCTTGGCATTTTGTCCATGTTCTTTGCCATCCATCCTCAAAATTTACTCTGGTGTTCATTTATACTTCTGATAGCAATGTTAGCACCCAAACTTTCTGTACGACATACTTTCCGTGGCTTTCTCCTTCTTTTCTTAAAATAAGCTTAGACTATTCTGGATTTTTACCAAATGTTCATGCCAACGGCGGTCTGTGATTCTCATGGAAGCCTGTCTCACTGGTTTTCTTACTCTTGA
This sequence comes from Megaceryle torquata, assembly GCA_024611175.1. Lineage (NCBI taxonomy): Eukaryota > Metazoa > Chordata > Aves > Coraciiformes > Cerylidae > Megaceryle > Megaceryle torquata. Next base: position 28,048 of record JANIJG010017333.1, read on the forward strand.
CTCACCCGTGTTAGCTTTGATCCTGTCACCTAAATTTGAAATGGGGACTTGATTGCTGACCAGAGAGGACGGGGTCTTTCCACACTTCATGCAGATTGTTGACTGCTTTTGGAGAAAATTCCAGTGGGGAATCTAAACAGAGAAGCTCTCCAACTGGACCATCTTTTGGATTTGTCTGTGTTATTTGTAGGCAGGTGTTCAGGTACCAGATGGCCTTAAAGCCCATACTACTCAGGTTATAGCAGCTTCTACAGGCTGTCTGCTTCATATTCCCATCTCTGAGATTTGCAGAGTGGCTACATGGAGCTTGATAAACACTTTTTACCTAGCATTGCTCTCCTGATGCCAAGGCTAGATCAGATGTCCAATTTGGGAGAGTTGCCTTACAGTCCCTCTTTAATTATGTACTCCTGATCTCCCACTCCTGGGATGGATTGCTACTGCTGATTAAGCTCTAGAAGTAAGGATCTGTGGAGGCAATTTCATGAGGGAGAAAATGAAGTTGCTAGCTAATCAACTAAAATAACCATTAACTGGACTTCTGTGAATGAATATATTGCCCCCTTCTTGCTTCCATACTCACTCCGTTTCTACCACATGTTAGCATCTCTACTTACCTATAAACCAAACAGGACAGGAGTACTTCCTTATGACCTCCTGTCTTGTTCCTGAACTACATGTGGGACAAACAGAATCATTTGGTACACTACACTATGAAGAAAACCCAAGCTGGGTCAGTGAACTGTAGTGGTGGTGAATCTGGGTGGAAGAGAGTGGTATCAAAAGCATTTTCTCTAGGTTCTCCCCACGTGCCCAGACTCTGTGAGGTTTTATAAGGCATAAAATTAACACCCAGCTCCACATAGTTTTCAAAATCCATTAACATCTTTTAAAATCTTTTGAGCACTTGTATGGAAATATCTAATAATTACACTAGTCAAGGTTCAACCTGAGTCGCTGGGCTTAAACAAATCCAAAAAACAAACAAACTGTTTTTTCAAGTCCGAACCACAGACCTGCCTACGTGATAAGTAGCCACCAAGTATCACTGGAGAAGTTTTTGCACGCTATTGATTAACAAAACCCTTTTTCATTATTATTGTCTTATCACAGGGTGGCAAAACCAGCATGGAAGTGCTGGTAGTGGGGTCATCAGATTTTATAAAGATTTATTCTAATTAAAAAAAAAAAAAAAATTAAAATGTCACAGGAACACCTTTCTGTAGATGCCAGTAAGAAAGAAACAAACAATAGAATCAGTCACATAAAAACAACCGTACAGGCAGCTAAATTACTAATTTTCCCCTCAAGAAAATGAGAAAGAATTAAAGACTGTCATTCCATTTACAGATTACTGATTACAGAGGTGCTGACAGAGTCTCCAAAAAGTGAATAATGTCACAGTGTGTGTTACAACATTTGGATAGACTTGAGTCTTTGGTCACGACTTTTCCAGTATCTGTATTTTCTTACTTTTTAGTATCCAGTGCTGCCTTCAAACTAAATGACTGCTTTGAGCTAATACAAATACCTCTGTAAATCATTTTTCTCCCATTTTACTTCTTCGGTACATGCCACTTCAGTATAATTTCCAACTTCTCTCCCCATTTCTCCAAAAGTGAACTGTACTTGAAGACACACAAGAAACTCTGAACTGCTGAATCTATTTTACTAGCACCCTTTTTCTAGAAAAGAAACATGTTTAATACATAAATTTTGGTATAAAGGAAAAATACTGATTAAAATAATTACTTTTAATCTTGAGAAGGGATCTTTTAACTGTTTGGTACGTTTTCCCCTCATTGGTTTAACATTGTATTGTGGGCACACTGAGATCACAATGTCTTTAAACATCTTTTTATATTAATGGGCTCATTAATTTTTTTTTATACTAACCGTGTATCTCAAAAAGTACATTACTAGGTCAACCTGTGTCCATGTTTTGTAAAATAGCCTTAAAGTACACTGATACTACAACATGCTATTTGCGGGCTATAAAAATAAGAAATTGTGTCTACAGAGCTTATATATCAATAATCTAGTTTCCCTTTTCTACTATGGAAATAAAAATGTTTTCATCTGAACTATCCTGGTAAAAAAAAAAAAAAAAATTTAAAAAGAGGAAAAAAATACTATTTTGCACACTCTCCCCTGATTGAGCTGAGCTTGTGGCAATAACTGGTTTAGGCATAGGCTTCAGTATGCTGGAATGATCCTGAAACTAATTTTGCATGTGTTGGAGTTGGACTGTGGCCATGCACGTCAGTATGCTGGAACAGAGTTATCTAAATCCTGAGCCTTATTTTACATGTGCTGGTGTTGGACTGTGGCCCTGCAATCTTTTAGGTCTCCATCTGTAGCTATCAAAGCCAGGGTGTGCCCAGCCACTTGCTGCTGCTCACTGCTTTCCTTCCACAGGAAAGCTGCAGGCTTGCAACCACCCTCCCACACACCGGTGTGACGGGGAGCTCTTCAGAGCCCTGGCAGGTCTCATCAACCTTCCTCTATAGCCTCCTTGCTACCGTGGCTGGCCTTTTGCAGCACATCACACATCTATCGCTATAACCCAAGGTAGTTATTAAGTCCCCCATCAGTGCCGAGAAATATCAACCTCTCAGGCAGATGTTTCCCCAGCTTCAGCGGTGAGTTAATTCCTCTTTCAATAATACCAGGTAAATACAGCCCACTAAGTTTGAAGCAAGCTATGGAGACCACAGCTCCCAGACCGATGGAGAGCCCCTCCAAGTTTCCCAGCCTGACAGCACCTTCCTGGCGACCACTGGCCAAAGGGATTTGAAGTCCAGATGGTCTAATCAGAAGCTAGCAGTTGTTTTCTTCTGGGGAAGGAGACATGAAAAGATCAGGCACCCGGAAGCCACGTTCTTCCAAAAATACAAGAAACACTGGCTGTGCGCAAATCTGGAACAGCAACAGAGAGGCAGTAACGGGGACTGAGAGAAGCAAAGGTACAAAGCATTTATCACCACCCTGAGATGAACTGGTAACCTCCAGGGACATACAGGCCGGTGGTTGCATGGTACAACATTTTTGCAATTCTTCTTCCACTTTTTTACAGTTCCTCCCCATTAATCCAACAGCAAATACATATTTTAACCCATCAGGAGCATCTATAAAGTTAAGAGATAATCCAGACTAAATGATCTGCAAGCACATTACCAGAAATTAATCACATTTTGTCTCTACGGAGCCTACCAAACTGAGGAAACAACTTCACACTAAGGGCAAAATTAGACATTCAAATGAAGATTGGGCATTCTTCTGTGACTGGCCAGACACAAGGTGGCCTACTGTCTGCCTTGGAGACAGAGGAAGACTTACTTTAGAAGAAGGAGAGGTGTTCCATCTCTTAACTTATTAGCAATGCACTTTCTTCAAACTCCAGTGGTAAAAGAAATTCAAAACCCAGGTAGTCTGCATGCATGGAAGCACCTTTTGTTTAATAAATAATTCAACCATGTATTCCTTTTTAATTTAAAAACGGTCTGACTGAATAGTCAACAGAGTGAACTAAAGTTGGCAAAATACAGTGTTGAAAAATTAAAAAGTGTATGCAAGGCCATACTCATTTGCTTCGCTTCTCATATACTGGAGAGACAGGCTGCGCTTAAGTTTGAGCTTTTTTCTTTTTCTTTTATAGTCTACACATACAGTCACATGATGCTCACTTGATTTTGAAAGCTGCCCTGCTCTGAAATTAGTCTGTCTCTCTTGCTGTTGCCACCAAAGCAGCTGCTGCTCCTCTACCTCATGAACATCATCAGTAAAATCAGACGAAATGTTCTCCTGAGCTCCTCTGCCATGCCTGTGAGTGCCACACTTAACTACCCACCACCTTGGAAAACAGAAATACAGAAAACAGAAAACATTCTAGAAATATTCAGACCTCCATCTGAATGACGGTCCCATATATTAATATGCGTATGGTAAGGTACAGGAAACATCTGGCTGCACAAAATCAGTAGATACCGGTGCAGTGAAATCCGTCCCAGGATTTCCCGAATCTGTACCAGTCTACTGTGCTTAGTACTGAGTGATCCTCTTGAAGACCATCAGAAGCACACAGCACTACCTTAAGCATGAAATTACAGGCTGTTTCTGTAAAATAAAATTCTTAGCAGCAAGCAGCAGAGGATGAGAAGGAAGAAAGCAAACAGAGTCAACTCTGACAATTACCCTCCTGCACCTCATCGTTTAACAGATTTTCTTGAATTTTGGAGCAGACAGCTGTGGCAAGAGCTCCTTATTTCACTTTTCTGGAGACCTACATGTTCCCCCCCGCATCCCAAAGCAGCAGCAGGTACTTAATGCCTCCCTAGCGAAGCACAACATTTCAGTCTCCACTCTGCTGACTCCCATCACCGTGAATGGAGTTGCACTCTTTCTGATCAGCATCTTCTGAACTGGTGACCACTCTGTAACCCTCAAGCAACATCCACCAAAATGAAGTTATCAGCTTGGTGATGCTCACGTGACATTAAATGCTGACAGAAGGAAATCTTATCTCAGACAGTTAAGATATGCAGGAAAGAAGATCTTTACAGAGAAGGAGAATAGGGGAAACCTACCCTTTAAAAAGTAATGTTGACTTTAAAGAAAATGACCCAGCAGTAACATATCTTTCCAAGAGGGCATACTTATTTAAAACACACCTTCTTAAAGCTACAGGATGGGAAGATGCAACTTAGAAAAGGCAGCTCAGACATCGGTCACGTTTGGAAGAGACAGAAGTTTCACAATATATCCTGAATAATTCCACAATAGATGGAGGAAAAACAGCTTTGCACCAAATTTTTTGCTGCTCTGAACAGCAGTAAAATTACCTGCAGTATACAGGGTGAAAAGACTAAGCAGAGCAGATAACACTGTGCAGATAGGAAAATTTCACCACCTTGCTCTGCTGTGACAAAACAGCCTGTGAATCATATTGACAAACTAATTCTCTGAATGAGACAAAACCCAAAGAAACACATCAGGGTAACTACAGAGATTGTTTAGACCCAAACTCCTACCCTGCAAGTCAGAGATTCTTAAGATGCTAATTTTGGCCAGTTACTAGCTCCCATTGAGACACGATGCAATCCATACCATCTCAGTGAAGGGACTAATTGCAGCTCTGCATTTGCGGAGACACATGTTACTATGCCTTTTCAGGATGGTTCTAGTGGGAGCCGCTCCAACAGCCTGGCAAGGCCATGTAGAATTTGGTACATAACAAACTGGCTTGCAACCGGTTACATTTGAAAGCTGTCTACAGTGGGACTGGCCAACCTAACAAAGTAGTGGATGGGGTTGAGAAAAGGTGAACAGCAGCAGCAACTGGTCAAAGGAAACTGAAAGAATTTCAAGAATTTTACTAGTACTGGTTCTTTTCTGGCTACAGATTCTGTGGTATCTCCCTACAGGTACACGCCCACTCACAAGGGTCATACATATTTGTTTCAAAAAAGAGATCCTGTTGGCTACTGGGCAGTGGAGCTTGCTGGTACATTGTGAAACATCTTAATAAAGGGTGTACAACCAAGACCTGTCACCACTTGTCAGGAACAATATGCTGCTATCATATCAAGTTTTACCATAAAACTGCAGGAGATCAGCATTGCATATTTAAGATGAGCAATGATGGGAAGATGCAACTTAGAAAAGGCAACTCAGACACCAGGCAGGACGCTGATGAGTGTTAAAGATCAGTGGAATTTCATTCCAGACAAAAACTGCTGGAGAGACCACCACCTGCAGTACTGCTCCAGTGAGTGCTCTTCACCAAACCACAACAAACTTCCTTCTCTGTATTCCAGGGTTCTTTTCAATTATTACTGGGTTTAGTGACACCGAATCACTGCTCATCTACTAAGATACTATTTGATTTTTGTTTAAAAGAAATTCCTTTCTACTTTGATACACTTTCACCACAGTTTTTTTCTGAAGTATGAGAGTAAACACACAGTCCCTACGATGGTAATTTCCATTCATAGTTTGACAACTAAATGTTGCGATGTTACTTGAAAATCCTGCCTCTTATCTTTCATTTTTTCCTTAGGAAAAACCAGCACAGCAATATATTCTGTCATCTATGTGAAAAGATGCAGATATAATCCACCTATGATGATTGCAATTTTTGGAATTAAGACTGTGATCCAAAAATGGCAATAAGAGCTACATTTTAAACACATCTATTACAAGAAAGGAAACCAAACACAGTGATTCCCCACACATTTATCTGTGCTTTGATAATGCTTTGCAAGACTTCTTCCTGAGAATGTTTTCTATCAGTAGGTGTTACTGAAGATATTGCCTGAAAAATAGGCATCGTAAGACCATAGTCGAAGCAGAATTACAGACAGGAGATGGTATGCATCCAGATCTTTCTTTGCCTTTCATCTATGGTGCAGAAGTTGCTAGCTATCAAATGTTTCAAGTATCTGAGGGTCTTCTAGACCTCAGGGACTGGAACACCTCTCTTATGAGTTAAGGTTGAGAGCCCTGGGGCCGTTTAGTCTGAAGGAGAGAAGCCTGAGAGGGGATCTTATTAATTTGCAAATATCTGCAGGTTGGGTGTGAAGTAGAAGGGGCCAGGCTCTTGTCAGCTGTGCCCTGAGATAGGAGGAGGGGCAATGGTCACAAACTGGAACCCAGGAAGTTCTACCTCAACATGAGGAGAAAATTCTCTGCTGGGAGGGTGCTGTAGCCTGGCCCAGGCTGCCCAGAGAGGCTGTGGAGTCTCCTTCTCTGGAGACTTTCCACACCTGCCCCTGCCTCTGTTCCTATGTGGCCTGCCCTGGGTGATCCTGCTCTGGCAGCGGGGTTGGACTCGATGATCTCCAGAGGTCCCTTCCGACCCCCACCATTCTACAACTCTCTGATTCTGATGGCAGACAACCAGCAATGCAAGATCAGTTAGTAGTGGCTGACCATCAACATCATCAGCAAGCCCCCTGCCTCTGGCATTACCAGTGTTTGGTCAGCATGGTCATTTGAGGGAGCAATGTCAAACCGACCCTTCCTCCCGGGACAGGGTGTTCTAGGGCCGTGGCTGAAGCACCCTGACAGCGTGCGAACTGAC
>JANIJG010017333.1:40128-53421 GCA_024611175.1 Megaceryle torquata
GTAACAAACAAGCACCTGTGCTGCATAGTTAGTAATCGGAAACAGATTTATTTTTATTAGTGTATATGTGGGCAAAATTTCTATTTTTTTTAAACTATGGTATGCTAAAAGCTTGATTATAAGAGCATATTCTGCCAAAGGATATCTTTGTTTTATAAACTTCATCTTATAATTTCTGCCTGTAATATTTTCTTTGCAGATTTAGTGATAATGCCTTCATATAGAATGTAATCATTTGTTTGCAGAGCATACTTGTCTTGACAAATCAAGTTCTGAGCCGTTGCCGACCACTACTATAACAAAATTAAAATCCACAAGTAATGAGGAAGATGGAACTGAGTATTTAACCATTTCAGCTAAGGAGCACTTGCCAAATAGCTTTTTGTAGCATTCACAGCTCCGATCAAAACCTGCATTGCCTGCATCATTTTGGACAAATTAGTCCTGGAGAGGAATCCTTTCTTTTTGCTGGCATACTACTCACCACTTTTCCCTTCTATTATTTAAGACAAGAGTCTAGCCCAGGAATCAAGGAAGACTCAAACCTGTGAAATTATACACATCTTGAAATATACTGCTGCCCCTTAGTTTAAACTTCATTGAACTTCCTACCTGCTGCAACTCTAAGGGTCCAGGGATCTGTTCCGACACCATAAATCAAGTGCAATCATTCCAGTTAAGTCCACGCTATCTTGCTCATTTATTTCTGAGTATACAGAAACAACTCCTGGCACTGTCTTCACACATCTGTGGCCCTGTTGCTCTCTCCATGGCTCCTTCATAGCCTGTGGCCTGCAAGAGGCTTTTTGGGAGTTAGAAATTGGAACTGAAAGAACAAAGAGAGTCTTTCATCACCCACCTAGAGCTGAACTAGACCCGTGTAGCACTCGGCACAAGAACCTTCAGCTTATGATAACACCTGTAATATTACAGTCAAATAAAAGCCTTGTCATTGATAATGATGGCAAAAGGGGTAGCTTATCTATTTTTACTTCACAGAGTATTTGCGTGGCAAACAATCCCAAACTATGAAGATAATCAATCAGAGGTGTTAATTTGGGAGCTTCCATTTCGTTCTAGTAGACCACAATTCCAAATCCAAACTTGAATACAGACTCTTTCATTGAGCTCTTTAATCAAATTCTTTTGTAAATTAAGCTACAAAAAAAAACCCCAAACTATGAAAGCCCATTAAGAAACCTGAACAAAACTCTTCTGGAGGATGTTCTGTACACCACCATGCCGTGAAGCACATTAAGCCTCAGATCTAAACTGCTTTTCTCTGTGGCACCCTGAAAGGCTGCTGGATGCCAACACTGTTTTTCAATGGCCTACAACAAACAGTTTCCCATTCATGTACCAAGATGGAAATACTGGCATAAGAATGGTAAAGTATCTAGCCAGAAATGGTTCATCTGCATCCACCAAGCCAATGGCCATTTTGCTAATTTTCCTTAATGTATCCCTTAGGAGTTTACAGTCCCTGCAACCTTAGGAATGTAGCCTGTATGGGGAAAAATACCCTGGCATTTTGCTTATTAGTCATCTATCTAACACTACAAAAGCATTTACTTCCAAAGAAGTGGGTATTTGTCAGTATTTCAAATATAAAGCAACCTACTAACAAACCCATTAAGAGAAAACACGACATATTTAAATAGCACTTAAGTTGCAAAAAAATTTCCTTGGAAGTAAAAATCATAGCTGATGCTGAAGCCCTTCAGCCCTGACCTCCAGCAATAAAGAACAAGTCTGAGATTAATTACCAAACCAAATCCTTCTCTTTCTCTTGCAGGGCAGTTGGGAAGGTAACGACTTGTAGACATGTTCAGGAAGAGCTCATTCACAACCTGCGACACCAGACACAGAGAATCCTGCTGGGATTTCAAAAGTACTGTCTCATCTCCACCAGCTCCTCATTTCCAAGCTAAGCTCAGATACTCAACGCCAGCCCATTTCTTAGCACAGTATCAGAATGGGAAGGGACCAGAATTTTCCTTCTCTACCACTGAGAACTGAATGGTGCTTTTCATGGTCCAGTCACAACCCAGAAGGGTGTTTAAGCTGCATTTTTGCTTAGAGCTCAGTGAAACCAGGATTTGGGTTTGGGAAACTCATGTGCTTTGTGAGTTGTGAAAGAGTCCCTGGGTTAAGTGCAGTGGGCTTTGCAGAACACAGAAGCTGGGAATGGAATAACGTGGAAATTTTGGAATCTTTGGGGAAACATCTACAAGGCATGCCTCACTAATAGCACACTATGAAAAAGGCCAAGTGTTCCCCTGCGTCAGCAATGATATCTTCTCAGTTTGGCCTTTTAATGCCGATGCCAATAGTATCCCCATCCGATCTGAAAAGTAGAATAAGTTTCAGTATTTTTTACTGCAGCTCTCTCCTATATTTTATGGGAGTAACGCTGGTACAACTATGATCACCTAAGGACAAAGCACAGCAGAACTTGCAAGTATCACCTTGTATTAAAAGTTACCTAGTACTGAACCAACTAACATAACCTGAAAAAGCAGGATTGCTTTTCAGGCATAAATTCTTTTTCAGTAGCAGAGCAACCAACAAATCTCAAGCTCAACTACAGAAGTGAAACTCAAAGCAATTGTTTCCAATCTATGCTTACCTCACATTTGATAGCATGGTTTGTTGTTTTCTTTCTAAGAAACAACTTGAATATTTATTTTCAGGGGGAAAAAAAAAATGTTAAGGAAAGAAATTATTAGGGTGGGGTTTTTGTGGGGTTTTTTTTTGTTTTTTTTTGTTTTTTTTTAAGATATCCATTTAGCAAGCACAGAAACATTATACTTGATGTACCAGTAAAGTAATCCTGCCATGAACAGCACTATTCTATTCTGGTGAAGGACAGACCAGTAAACCAACACAAGTCTGTCCTGCACCTTACAAATGTTGTGATAAAATTCAAGTTTATTCTAAAGGCTGCTGTCAGAGGCTAATAAGTTGGGGGTTATTTTTTGTGGGAATCTAAGCACTTGCTGCTGCTGCTGACTCAACCCCCGACAGTCATCTTTTAAAAACTCTATAAAAAACTAACCATACATTTTTAAAGAAATATGGTTTTGTGTGAAACACCTTCCAGTGCTGGAGGTTACAGTTAGCATCTGAAGAAAATGGAGCATCTTGCTAAGTATGTTTATATTAGGGTCATTTCTGACTTTTCTGGGCAGTTGAGTGCAAAGATATTTTTGATTCACAACTAAATGAAAATCCCCTTAATTTAAAAGGAGAGTACATTAGAAGTGGTTTAGGTCAGTAAAATGAAAAAGCTTAACTTTCCTTATCCAAAGACCAAAATGAATCCTGGAAGGTTTGCATACTCAACTCTTCTGATAAATGTTCATGAGAAAAAAACAAACAAAACAACAAACCCACAACAAAACCAAACCAAAACAACAAAAACAACAAAATACCCAACTGTACAAAACTTATCCTATCCCCAGTATGAACTTACTGTTAACTGAAGTTTTGATAAGTGATGATAAAAGTGTGAACTACTTCATCTGCCACAAACTCGGAGAATACTATTTGGATGGAGTTTGAAATGGAAATCGTCAACTATCCTGTTTAAATATTAAAACCAGAGGGGTGGGGCTCAGCTCAGTTTCCCTAAGCTCAGCACACCACAAACCACCGCAACACCACCATTTAGCTTTTGTGCACAAATGTTTATCCACAGATCTCAATGCATTCAACAAAGAAAGCTCATCTCTATTTTACAACGGCAGAAATGGGAGCATATAAAGAAGAAAACTACTCTCCTAGGCTTACGGAAAAGTTTGTGGAAATAAAAAGCTCTTTTCACTTTACTCCCTATCCTGTGCCATCCCCATGACTTCAACAACAAGCCTGAAGTGTCTACAGTGAACCAAAATATTTAAAGCCATATGTTCAGCTCATTTTGGCACAGATGACCTGACAGACTAAGAGACAAACATCACAGATAGGAGCTACCACACAAATCAATACTCCTGTGTCACTCTGGATATAGATTGTTATAAGCAATGCACATTGCAAGCCACTTACAAAGTTACACCGAATGAAATATTTATAATTGCAGAGCGGACTTGAGAAAAATAAACACCTTATTTTAAAATAAAAAAAAAAATACAGTCTGTATTCAGTTTGTTGTGCAGGTACAAACTGACAGCCTTCTGTATGACCTTGTTTTCTAAGCTGTCCATTTGCTTGCTCTTATCAAGTACCTCTTTGTTCTGAAACACTTCTCAAAGAACCTTTTTTACAGCAGTTCCCAGAGCCAGGAAGCTCCATCCATGGCCAAGGGTCCTTCACATTGTTCAGTAACAACCCCACAACACATTGCTGCTGCATCACAGAACAGCAAGAGACATTCACAGCTACTTCACTCCAAGTCCTGAGAAACAAGAATCCATAACATAAATTCAGGGATATCCTTCAAGTGCAGAAACTACTAGGCAGGGCCAGCACAACCAACCAAAAGAGGAAAGTTTTTCAGACCCTCACTCTGGGTTGGGCTGACAGAAGATGAAGAGCTTTAGAGTCCATCTTTAGATAAATTTCACAAAGGTCTTAGTATTTACCATATAAATTCTAACACTTTTATCTTAATAGAATGCAAAGTCCGAGAGAAGTTGTAGCAGGTATATTTACATGGGCAGCTCTTCACCTGTTGTAGGGACAGAAGGCAACAATTAGTTAAAAGGACTTGAAACAACAGACAGTTTGAAAACAGACGAAGGAAAATGGTATCAAATTGAAACTGCATGGACAATTTAGGCTTAAAGAATGTAATTACACAAACCAAATTAAGGAAAATTCTCCTTCTGAGAAAGGCAGGGCATGGTCTTTAGTCTGACAAGTGGCCAAACACGCTCCTTAGTCTGCTCAAAAAAACTCCTGTAGCACCTGTGTCTCGCAGCACTGGAGCAATCCATGGGGAACTGGAAACCAGTCTGTAAATCACAAGACACCTGAGTGCAGTTCCCGGCACTGGCACTATATAAGATAAGGCCTTTTGTTTCTGTGATCAAGAGTCAAGGCATTTCTCCCAGATCCAACCATGTAGTGAGATAAGCCTGAGACTTTAGGCAGAATGGTTAAAAGTGACTGATTTTTCAGAAAAGCTCACTACTGGCAGCTACAGCTTTTTACACTGACAGTAAGATTCACAGTTCCTTTGCTTTCAGCTGCTCATCTGTACAATGAATCTATTAACTTATATATATATTGTGGGAAATGTATTATAAATCTACGATTAGTAGGGGTGTGAAAGAAACTCTTATCACCTGTTGAGTAATACTCTTCACTAAAATTCTTGCACCTCCTCTTCCTATCTAAATAATGTGATAAAGCCCCTGGACTTTGCAGGGTATGTATGCTACTACATCTTGGACAACACCTAGATGCCTCGATGAATTATGTTCAGCATCACTAGTACACGCTTTTATAGCACGTGACTGATTTTATCATCTGTCAACCTCATTCACCAGGATCTCTTCACACTGATCCGGGAGCCTCCTCAATCCTTTGCTCTACCTCCAGCTTCTCAGTGGCCTTCTCTGTCAGCCTGAGGGAGAATATGCTGCAGCCATCTACTCAGCAGGGTGCGGGTATTTTAATTTGGGGAAATGAGAAGGCTAAGGGCAGCAGAAGCCTTTCTCACCCTTATTTTTGACAGGGATACTGACAGTGAAAGTCTCAAGAGCATGTTCTGCTTTCAGCATTAGGGAGAGAGGAGCTGAAGCACTGTGGAAAAGTTAAGGACATTTCTAAGTCCTCACTGCAAAATTTTCCCTGCTGCTGTCTTTGATGGAACTGGAGCCAGCTCATGAGCTCTGTTTCTTCCTCTCCAAAACCAGTGGCTTTGGGTACTCAGAAGAACTCTCGGACATAAAGCTGAGTGCTATTAACATGTTGTTTATTTTTCAGCAACTGTGTTGCACAAAAAGATTCCAAACTTGGTTTCTTCCATCTGTAGGTCTGATGCTGCTGTTGTATGTAAGCAAAGCCCTCCATCAAAGTCCTTTACGTTCCCTAATTTTTATGTTTTATGGTGAACAAAAAACATATTTATACCATTACATAAAACTCATAAAATATATAAAGGCACGTAACTTCAACTGCAGAAAAACATGGACAGGACAGGACCTCGAGAATACTAAGCTAGGGAGTGTTTTTTCAGAAGAGAGGGCTCATGAGGAGTTTTCTTTGTCCCTTAAATGAGACAATTTTAATGTAATAGTTTGCTGTGCTCTCATATTTTAGTGGAAAGTCTGAAGGGATTTTTTTTTTTTAACTTGCTGCTTACCTCTTGCCCCTAAAGGGTATGTTTCTCTTTAAAGTCAAAAAAATACCAAAGAAGAAACCAAAATAAAAGGAGGGGAAAAAATCAACCCAAAAGGAGTTATATTACTGGTAACAAAGGTTTTAGCATCCACTAAAATGTCAGCTAAAGTTGCCAAATAAATACTTACACGCTGCTGCTGACTGTTTGTTTAGGAAAAGGAGATTTAGCTGCTCACATGTTCATTAGCACACAGAGAGAAATGGATGAAAAATTCTTTTGGTGCTTAAAACTGATGCCATGGCCGCTGCTTACAAGTATTTCTAATACACAGTGGGCAAAAAGTGAATAATGACCAGATTAAGATATTTAAGGAAAGCAATGACTGAACTTTTTTTTTTTTTTTTTTTTTTTCTTTACAAAAATGAAGCCACCAACAAAAACGCCCCTTCCTTTTTGCCTGGTTACTCTATAAACTCAAAATGCTTGAAGCAGGCTGGCTGTTATTTTAGCAAAATATGGTGATTTCTGAGCGTTCCTGTGCTTTTACATATTTGAGTTTTGCAATGATTCAAGCATTATTGCTCTGTAATAGGTGTGGCTGCCTTTGAAATGTAAGCTCACAGCTTCTGTAGTCAGTGAACCATTGCTGATAGGGCTGACTAGTCAGAAGCAAAACTGGCTAGTTATGAAACTACTATAGTATATCCTTTATCTCATACACATTTAAAGGATTTACCTATCTATCCCACTGCAGACCTACTCATTGAGTAGGAGCCAACAGCATATGATTGTGTTAATTAATCTGCTATTGTGAGTAAAGGAACAGCTGCAGTGGTCTCGTGGATACGTTGTCAAAGGAAAACAATGTAATGTTAAGCTTCTGACTGCATATTCTGTTACAAAGGAGGTTTACGAGAAGTTAAATTCATAAATCACAGATCATTTTTATAATAATAATAAATATCAGCTGACCTTTAAAGGAAAGGTTTTAGCATTCTTAATTTCAGTTTGAAATATGTTCTGAAATACAATACTTAAGCTTTAACCCAATTCTTTGTTTTGAAAACAAACATTCCCCAGAAATGATAGGAAATGGTAGTAGCTATAGAAATGACCTCTGACTGTACTAGATACATGCCATTGTAGTTTTAACAAAGATCAGAGCCCAAAATATCAAGTTAAAAGAAAAAATTGTTGGCTTCCATCCAATGCCTCTTCTAATAAAAACACAATTTCCAATATTATACAGAAATGCAGAATGAAAGGAACATTCATTATAGGAAAAACATGCACTATTTACATAGGATTTTATCTTTTTTTTCTTTATATGGAAAAGGGTAACACACACACACACACAAAAAAAGACTTTCCTAAGTAAATAACATCATTGCTTTTATGATTCAAATCTACTCCGTACCAGATCCTTTTGGCCAGTATATACATCGATCCTTTCAGAAAAACCCAAGTGGTGATTGACCCATAAGAGGGAACAAGTAGAATTTTTTTTTATGGCCGCCAAGTAGAACTTAACCATAGAAAATTATGTTAGAAATGCAAAAAGGAAAAGTTTCACAATTCAGTGTGAAATGCCTTGATTCAATAGTAACCTTGTGCTAGGGGTGGCATGGTTTTATGAAAACACTGTGAAAGTCTTTTCATTCAGAAGTAGATTGCTTATTGAAATAAAGAGAAGAACGCCCAAAACAACCACTATTTTAAATAATGACCAGATTCTCAGCAGGTATAATCAGCAATGCTCCACTGGTATTTGTACTCTTATGCCATCTCACACCAGCACAAGAGCGGGTCCAAAAAGGACTATCTGTGAAGGAAACAGGTCAAATTAAAGAATTCTGGCTTTGGTTTATTTCCTTTGACAGTTGTAGTTGGCTTTATTGGCATATACGCTTTCAATTAGATAAGCTGCTATTTTATTTCTCTTAAATCTTTTCTGTCTTGTAATCCTTCTCTTTGCTCCTCATTTCCCAAAAACCTGTTCAATTTGTGAAACCAAGGACCCAATCCAGAGCTCTGGTAGACCGGAATGACTGATGATTTCAGAAGAACTATGCTAATTTAAAAGTCTACAATGTCCTGGAACCAAAGGAGATGTTTCACCTCAACTGGAGTGGAACATATAAGAAAGCCTCAAGTAGCTTTATTCATAATTTTAGCTGTGACTTAAAAAAAAAAAAAAGAAAGGGGCATAATTTTAGATATGAATCACCAACGTATAGCCCAGCAGTAACTGCAGGGCACCAAACAACAGATTTTGATCCAACAGCAGGCTCCGGGGAAAGACAGCAATGTCAGAGATGAGGACCCCAGATTTTTAAACTCATGTAAGTGATATCTTCCAAATTAAAGGGTTGTTCACAATAAGAATAAAGTTATGGCTCATAAAATGCAAGATAGGCCACGGATACCCACATAAATAAATGTCAGTGGATGTCCTTTGCGTTTAGAGGATGCTCTCCAAAGTGAATTCTGGTATTCATACACCCAGTATCCCCCAGAAATAATAGATGAGCTTTTGAGAACTGCCATCTGTACTTAGGCTCATACACACTCTTATTTAACGGATTTTCGTATGCTTTATTAAAATATCAGCATGTATCTACTGCCTGAAATATGCACCCAGTGTTCACCTCAACTGCGTAGAATTGCCAATTGCTTGCTTAAGGTCATTAAAACAACACTTTGTAACTTTAATCAGGCTCTGTGAATTCATGAGCATCATTAGTCACTGGGTTGATGACTTCAGTGAGGTTGATTGGGTTGGGTCTTCATTACTACTTAGTATTATGTTTCTTCTTCCAAGTCAAAATTCTCAAATAGAACAATTTCTTGGACTTTTTAAAGCCTGATTAAAACAGTGCTATGGGCTGAGACTTAGTTTGATGTTACCCACTATTTTCATTTGACAAAATATGCCATAATTTTGGAGAAAATCAGATAGATATTTAAATAGGAAATTACAGCTTTGATTACAGTACAGTTTCTTTCAGGCTATGAAAAGAAGACTGACTGCATGGAGAGAAGCAAATTCCTTAAGTTTCCATAATGGAAACCTGAAAAGGTCCCAGAAAATAACTGAAATCAAAAGGTACATTGGAATAAATATTAAATTCTGTCATCCTTATAACTGGAAGGCCACCCACACAGACTCAGTGTTAGATCTAATAAAGTTTTTTACTGATGTTCTCTTTCCTCAGAGATTAAATTAATCTATTCTGCCAATTAATAACTGATTTTTATCTCTGTGATCCAGTTTCTCCCAGACGTTAGCGCAACTTGGTCAAACTGATGCATGTTTCTCTGCAACCAGTCGGGCAGCTGGCAGTGACCCAGTGCAAGGGGAAAGAGTATTTTGTGATCCCTCGGATGGACAGAAGAGCAAGTGAGAGGGAAGTGACATTAAGGAACTGCACTTCCACTACCCGTTTCATTGTAATGCTTGTTGAAGGCCTCTCCAAACTGCAGAATACCCTGAATGGAAATAAACTTATCAGCAATAACTATAGGAGACATCTGCCCTTTAATTAATGGAAACCTGAAGAGTATTCTAGCTGTCTGGGAGATTGCTTATGGTTATACATCAATCAACATATCACATTAAAATAGTTCTAGGAGATTCTATTAATTGTCTTTGTTGACCAACTAGTACTGGTTGTATAGAGTACCAACTTTAGTCATTGTAGCTTAGAAGCCACTACTTATTAAAGCTGCCTGGTTAAAAAATCACATTAACTTCAGCTGTAACTGCATCTATTTCAATGCACTGGACATTTGCCATTGTGTCATGAAAAAAAAAAAAAAAGTGGTCTCAGCCAGTCCTAGAAGAACAATGCAGATACAGAGTTATCAACTTACTTGATAGATGATACAATAATACTTTTAGTTTGGACCTACTCATCATGAGTACTGGCTGCAGAAAGATCTGCAATTTTCTAAAAAAAGAACTACAGAATCCAAGTAGAGAAACTCAATATAGCCTAGTGTACCAATCACCACACAAACCCGGGAGATGTTCTGCTGACTCTTCCACTGGAATGCTGAATGACCTCAGGCAAATTATTCTGCTTTTCTCGCATCGGTTTTGCGACGTATAGGATGGAATTAGCAACATTTTGCCTCTCTTCAATTATTTTGAGATTTATCAACAACAAATATTGTAAAAAAGCCAGCTGTTTATGTATGAGACATGAAGGAAGCTGACCAAATGATGCTGGTTAAATATTTTTCTTTTAAGAAGGGATGAAACAATGTGTTAATACAAACAGATCTGTCCATCCTGGAATAAACCACAGATATCTGCAGAAAACATCAAAAAGCAGGCAAAAATAGATTCCATCAAAACAAGGGAGTATATAGCACCCCATGGTAAGAACTGGGCATCCTCTACAAGGAAGCATGAATCCATGCTACTCCAGAGAGTCTGACTCTCCCCCAGACATCATCTTCTAAAAGCAGAGTGGGCAAAGTACTTGACACACTCTGTTAGTAGAAGAAAGATGCACCCATTTCTAATGGCTGACTTTAAACTGGTATTTTGGCATTTGAGCAATTAACTAAATTTGTCAAGACTTGTGGTACTTCCTGTGCTTACTGTATACAGTCCTTATTCATAAGGCCTAAGACTTGCTCACAGAATTAGCTAATACTTCTCCAAGAGTAACTACTGTGAAATACTTCCTGCCCAAGGGGTCTCTCAGCCACAGGGCACGTGATCAGCTTCCCAGTAGACATGGCTTTTCCCAGTATACTGGACTACAGGCAAATACCTATTTTAAAGAATCAGGAGGAGTTACGAACCAATGCAGCAGGACATCTCGGTCTGGAGACACAACATTTACACAGATAGCAATATGTAGCATGAGCAGTGCATAGGTACACAACAATAGTGTACTATAAAATGAAAGTAAGAACAAGGATCTTCCCAAACAAGATCTTTCCAAAGCCAACCAAATGAGACTGCAGGAACTGCCAATATCTTGCAGAGTTTTCCACCTAAAGGTTCATGGTTAGAGGCTGGTTTTATGTGGTTCTTTTTAGTACTGAAATAAATAAGTAATATAAACAAGCAAGAAAGAAAAGTACCAATGGTTTTAGACTTTACAGGTATTCACCTCCCAGCCCAAATGAAGATAATAGCTGGGGACCTGCAGCAGGATCATGAGAAGACTGGATAACCTATCCACAACCCACTGGCCCTCTGTGTCCCAGTCCTAGAACACCTTCAGATTTGAAGTGAATCAGAAATTTTTCAGCTGTGGGTTGGGTGTATTGGAAAATTTTACATCATTGAAAATTAAGTCTCCCTCTGGAGCATGGGGATCCCAGTGAAGCTTTCCTTGGAACCGGTATGGTACTGGAAAGTCTGAGAAGGACTAAGCATTCCAGACAAAACATCTGCTCAGGACCTTAGGGAGTTCTTGTCATTGTGCAGAATCAATGGCAAACAGATACCAAAGAGATTTCTTCAACCATTGGAAGGCACTGGGTGACTGCTGAACATTACACACTACTGCAGAGATCTTCTTAGTTCTTTTACTAAGGAGAAGTTGAAACTCCTCCCAGATTTGAAACTGAAAATATGGCGGACAGGAGAAGCATGAACAGTGCTTCCTTCTAAGGCTGCAAGCAATGAATGACAGCAAGACAGACACCAGGCAGAAGGCAGTTTCATTTTGCTGACAGTACCACATTAAAAACCCTTCACGTTTTTAGCATTTTTCACTTATCTCTGGCATCAAAGTCATCAATGAAACTGTATTAAATGTGGAGTGCGTGATAGGAGACTCTCAGCATCTCAGAAATAAACAGATTTAGAAGGTTAATGCTGACCCAGGTTTAAAGTCCATCAAACCTGGTAACTTTTGTTAACCAGGTAAAGTCTGGTTAAGGGCTTGCGAGACAAGGTCAATACAGATCAGAGCAAAGTCTGAGCTATCCAGTATCTGAGGCCCAAAAGAAAAGAGACGGACATGAAGATTTGTTTGAAATTGAAAACATCTAGAGGAACACTTTTTTAAATCCAATTGTCTAAATCAGTCGTTTGAAATTGCTGTTGGCATAGAAGCCCAAAAGTTTTCCATGACCTTAAAGAAGAGTTGCAAAGCAGAAGAAAATTCATTAAAAATCCTCATCAAGAGGTATTAGGGCAAGAGAAACAAAAGTTGTTGGCTTGTCTGCCTTCTTACTTCCTTGAGACAAGCAGATTTTACAGCTAAGATAGGTTTTTGCCAGACATCATGTATTTCTGAGGGCAGTCACAGTGCTGGGGACTGAAGGGGAAGCAGCCTGTGGTACAGTACGCTTAGAGCTGCTTGTCTCCTCTGCTCCGAACTAGCAGATTGCTATAAAGCAATCACAACCTTCAGAATCCTTAAATAAATGCATTCTGGTGAAGAATGAGACAGGTGCAGTGTCAGAACTGAGTCTTCAAGGATTTTGCTGCTTAGACTGTGATTTTGGGTGGACGGCAGTGAAGGACCCACTATGCACGGAGATGTCTCCTGAACACTTCATGTACTGCAAGACAAACGGGACACACCAGGTCGAGGATTTGGTAGCTTTTCACTCAGCTAGAGATGACTATACTGCATTGTTATTTTGCTTTCCTTTTTTCTTCTTGTAGCTTAAGTTTAGAGTTACTGTACTCCAGAACCAACAAAATACATGAAGACAATGCCTCAATTACATCCATTTATAGGGAAGACCCATCCAGGAGACCATTGCTCACCAGTGCAGGTAGCATAACAGAACGCAGAAGAGGCAGAAAACCTGGGTATCATCTTCCACAAAGCACTGATGTTGGCTCAGACTTCCATTTTCATACGATGCAGCCAGTTTCATAGGAGAAGCACGTATTTTCCACGGGGGGGGGGGGGGGAAACAAGGGGTTGTTTCCTACCTCCTTGCCAGGGATTATTGGTTGTGTGCAATACCCACAATACTCACATTTGGCACAGGTACGGAATTTAATTTCAGACTACCCACCT
>JANIJG010017334.1:0-21279 GCA_024611175.1 Megaceryle torquata
TTGCACCCAAATAAGGATGACTACACCACCAGACTGGTCTTCTTGGCCCTCAGTGCACTGGTTTATAGTTAAAATTTTTAAAATCAGTTTTCTATTGAATTTTAACAGGTTACAATGATTGTATAGCATTAACTGTACTGTGGCAGTCTGAAATAGCAGAAGAAAAAATGAATGAGATGATGACAGAGGCAAGGTTTGTAGAGAGAAGCAAACTAACTTCTTCCATGGTTTTAGCTGGGAATATAAACAAGTGTTCAAACATCCTCTAGAAGCAAAGCAGCACACTGCAAGCTATTACTGACAGGATGAGTTCCAGAGTACTTTGCCTTTATCAGTGGGTTGAGCACACATTATATATTTGAAATTATTCTTTATCCTTTGTTTCTGACATTAGGCTGTCTCAGAGCTCTGCTTGAAACCTTATATGGAAACAGGATTGTTATGCAGGAAGCAATGGTTTTTGCTGTGATTTCTTCTCTCATCTGCAATGGTGTTTCGTGGCTGCTGTACTGAACAAAATTGACCTTCTTCTCATTACCTCTGATCAGATCTGGTTTCTATTCTCCGTCCCTCTCACTCCATCACAGCTGGGTACAGATAAGGAGAGTTAAGACAACATAAAAGAAATGGTGGAGGCAGTTGCCTGAACCAACAGTTTCTCAGCCCACAATTGTATGAGTAGTACAGATAACAGAGGCTCTTTCAGGCAGGGAGAGAGATGCGTAGAGGAAGGATAAGATCTGAATAAGGAAGGGATGTTCTTCAAGGAAAATTTGAAAGAAAACAGAATGAGAAAAAAAAGGCTGGAAGAAAAAAAAAACATCGGAGGAGAGAAGAAAATCACAACAGTAAAGGATTTTGAGATGACTCAGACTGAAGGGGAGAGAAATTAACAGAAGGAGAAATTGTGTGAGGAAAAGAACTTGAATCAAAGAACAAAAGGAAAGTGTCTTTCTTTCCATTTTTTTTTCCTTTAACATTTAAAACCCCAAATATTTAATTTCTTTTGGATTTTTATGCCCTGTTTTTCTTTCTAATGACAGCAAAACAAACATCACCGGTCTGGACAGTTAATTAATGTTTTAAACTACATATATACATTGTAAACCTGATGAGTTTATCTGTTAATTTTAGTGGTATACATTTGGGAAGTTTAATAGATTTTGTGTTGAAGTGCATGATAAATAAGCAGTACATGATAAGTAAGTACATGATAAATAAGCATTTTCTTAAGTATCAATATATTGACAATATCCAAGTAGAAACCTTTAACAAGTAATAATTTTTCTGCCTTTTCTCAGCTAGGTGTTGATTAGCTAAGGAATATGGTATCCCATAAGATACCATATCAGCAAGGATTGCCCTGACAGAAACATCTATGCATTCACACTCAGGCAGGGAATCCAATATAGTAGAAGTGGTGGAACAGACATACCTTGAGTAGTCAGCCTGCAAATGCTCAGTATAGCTCATGTGACCCAGGCTGCTGAACACATAGAGTATGCATGCTTTAGACATAAACTGTGGTCATTTGTTGGGAGAATATGGACATCAAGAAGCCTTTTATAGTGATGTATACCAGACTGATATGTATTTGAAAGTTCAAGCAAATTGCTGGTGTATTTTTTGTTTTAGTCCTAGACAGAATTTCCAGAGTGAACATATCTAAGGAAACTCACAGGTATACACCCACATAGGGCCTATCCAGGATGTATATTTTGTGCTACATGTGGAGATATGGAATTAAAAAGCAAATTGCAACTGAATGATAGAACTCAAGTTTATCACATTGACCTGCATGATAGCATTTACATGTATTTGAGAGAGACTCTCTGATCCTGCATTTAACATGGAAACTATTGATACAAGAAGAGAACTGTAACTTAAATATATTCTGACCTGACACATCTCTCTTTCCTGCTTCCTGCTTTCTTTCTTTCCTGCCTCTTATAAAACCTTTCCTGTATCCAGCTTAAATCCCAAATGTGGAAAATACATTGAGATAACAGGATTGCTGTGCTGAAGTGGATCTGTAATTCTGTAGCACGAGAGGATTCTCTGAAGGGTTTTGTAATGTTTATTTCACATGTATTTTGAGTTGTTTTGGTTGGGTTTTTTTGGTTTTTTTAAGTTGCTTTCTGTGTCTCTGTGCTGTACTTGCCATGTGCAACAATATACTCTCAATTCAGGAGCAGCCATATAAGATTTTGTGGATGAAAAAAGGAGCAGTATTTAATTACTTCAACTTTGTAGCAATTCTGTAATTCTTCTGCTCTTAAAATCCTTAGATACATTTTTCACTGCGTAGAAACTATAGGTTTAGACTATGTGGCCTAATTTTCACCTTTTTATTTTACTAATTATGCCAGATTATGGAAAGAAATCATGTCAAAGAGTTGGAAATCTTGACACAGGAGCAGGTCAGTGAAAAATGATCTTGATAAAACATTGATAAATTATATAATTTGTATAATTTGTAGATCAAGAGCTCTCCTTGTTTTGTGCACTTAAAATATTTTGTGTGTCTTCATCCACTCACTGCTGCAAATGTGGATACCAATTTTTTCACTTGCACGGATGTAATAGGGCATTCTCCTTCCTATTCCCATTTGGCATGAACAAAGCTGACATTTACTTCCATTTAACCTTGTGCACCCTGTTCTTTGTGTTGTAGCAAGTGAAAACTATGGTGAGGAAAAACATACATCAGAAAATATTTTTTTCTTTGTGTCTCTAGTCTGCTTTGTACCTACAAAGTCTATGAATTCTTTTGCTGTAGAGGAAAGCAGTATGCTGCCAACAGTTCAATCCCCCAACAATGTCAATCAATACAGCTCCAGGCTAAAAAAAATCCAAGTACTACAGATTTTGAGTTTTAATTTCATTTCTACTCCCACCCATCAGTTTTCAAATAACCTTTCTATCTTTTTACCTGTTTAATATTTCTTTCTCTGATGCCTAGACAATTTCACTTACACTTCAAAGTTCTACCATGCTCTATGACAAGTCTTTTCTAACAAGACCCTCAGGAAAAATACCACAAAGATGAAATTGCAGAGTTTCAGTTGTTCTTGTTGCTGTTCATAAGTTTTCTGACAGAATAGATAGTCATGGGGAAAATGCTGGTTTAACAGATTTGAAAATATTAATTTTAACGGAATGGAAATCTACTTCCTTAGGAGACAACTTACTTCTCTGAACTCCCATTTCCTGACAACCTGACTCCCAAGTGCAGGCATGATAGTAATTTCCAAGTTCCACTGACACCAATTTTCCTTCTCTTTAGGTCCCAACGGGTAACTGCAGATCTCTGAGCTTCTGAGAATCACATTTACCACCTGACTAACGTTAGCACTTCCCTGTCCAGATGACTTCAAGGCTTCCCTGGTTAATCAGGGGACTCAATGACCATTTCTTGTTATTGCTGGCTTGGGAGGTTACTGACAAGACAAGGAAACCAGTCAGCCTAGATGCCCATGAGCTGATTATGGTTCCAAAATTCCCTGGCTTTTATGAACTTCTTTCCCATGGAAAGTACTGCTTCTCATCCAAGGCTGCAATTTCTACCTCATCTCTCAAAAATTCAAAGTCACATTTTTCTTCATAGAAAATAATTTCCATCTTTTCACAAAACTTTTTTTTTATATATAATAGTACCAAACAAGTAGCCTATATCTTCACTCATGTGACTCTCCTTAAATTCTTTACTCTCTCCTGTCCAGATTTATCTCATGTAGTATTACCTTGGTTAACAAGGTAACCACTTGCTGTGTCATTGTACTTTTTGTTACTTCAAGTATCTTCAATTTTGTGTAGAACCACTAATTTCTAAGGAGAGTTTGTCTACATTTATCAGCAGAACATTGAGAAGACAGTAATCTAGGTATGGTGATGCTCAAAATCTTTATAACCTTTGACTCCATTAAATATGATTTTGTTTTATGAAATAACTGCCAGCTTTCCCAGCTGAGCAGTTGACTATTTCATATTCAGCAGTCTGACATGACTTCTATATATCTGCTATAGCTTAAAGGTTGTTGTGTCATTTTATCAGAACTCTTATCCTGTATCTGTATGTGCAGACTAAATTGGAAGAAGAATACAGTAACTTATATATAGTCAGTTGATATGTGGCCCAGGCAATGTGGTGACTCTGCACCATGTCCTTGAGAATCAACTCTATGTTATTTCTTTACTGTTTCCTGAAACTCTTGTCCTCTTAGTCTCATTCCTGTTCTACCTATAACTCAGTGCTGAATTCCTCAGCCCTTGGTGTTTGATTCTTTAATACTTAGATTGCTCTGTCCTTGGTGAGTACTAAATCTAACTCTATGTCTGTAATTATTATCATATTCTTCCACTTTTTCCCATGCAAGTGTCAGGGCACTGCACAAACTGGGAACTCCCTGGGGGCCATGAGGAGGGAACCCCAGGGTGGCAGGGCAGGACCTTGAAGATGGGGAATATCCCACCACCTCAGTAAGGGAGCAGGGCAGCTGGAAGGCAGCTGGAGCTGCCCCAGGCCAGGGCATCAGGCACCTCCCTGGGGACCAGGCTGGTCAGGACCAGGCATGACCAGAGGTGGGGGGTCAGGATCAGGCCTGGTGAAGGAAATGAGTCATACACAGTCCTGGGATGGCCAAGCTGTGCGATGTTATTGCTCTTAGTGCCTTGATAACTCATTCGTTATGGAGCCCTTGCATTAACCTATATCTTTATGGCAATGTAGATGATCATAAATAAACACCATATTCCAAATTTGGTCACTTTGTGTCTCTTCACAAAAATGGGGTAGGTCTATGTTTCATGCAAGTGGAAAATAGTGACTTTTAATGCTGAATTTTAAATTAATTGGGATCTTGTGATGTTTTTGAGTGTTGAATTTTCAGCGTTTTCTTTTAAGTACATTTCAGGTTATTCTTCTCTAGAGATTAGGTTTTGACAAAGATGATTTTTTTCCTCCTTTCACCCTTTCAAAATGAATTTCTTGGGGAAATTTATTCTGGATAGATTGAGGATATGAGGGAAGTACAATATAGAAATGACATTTAGTCTGAGATACGTTTTGCTTGTTAATTGATGATAGTCAAACATTAGTCTGGGAAATGTTGGTGGAAAAAAATATTTAAAAGAACAGCAATTCAACTGAAAGTTGACTAGTATAGACAAGTTATGTATCACATCCAGCTCAGCTGAAAGGAAATGCAGAAATGTGTGGCAGTACATTTCTTAGGCTTGAAGTCTCTGATAGTATTAGAAAAACCATGATGTCTGGAACAGAGAACTAGGCTAAAAGATTGTATTTCTGTTCCTTGTCCTCAGACCCTGACTACAGAGAATTCATCTGGCCAGTTCAAATTTCCATCACCCTATCCATAAAATGGTTTCTCATCTTTGTAAAGCGTGGTAAAGTGTTTGAAAAGGATGTAAGTCATTTCTTCATCCCCAGCTGAAAGAGGAAGAAATGCAAAGTGTTAGTGATATCTTATCTAAGTACAAGGTAAAATATGCACAAATCTAGAGCAAGAGAGATTTGAACAGTGAGCATATTTAAACGTGCAGGATGAAACTGCTTAACAGAACATTGAGAAGCTAAGATAATGAATGAAACAGAGCTGTAGATAACTGAAAATTATATCTTTACAAAATCTGTTTTGCATAAGGGAGATGAGTTGCATGTGAGAAGAAGAAAAGCTGCATTGTTGTACAATTACTGGATTTAAAAACTAATTTCTAAAATGCAAATGCTGTGCAGGCTCAAGTCAGATTGTATCTGTGCAAGGTAATCTCCTATCTGGTACTGCACTCCTTCCTTATTATTATGCAGTCAGGAATCCTAATTCATTAATACCCCTTAGAAGTGGTAAAATGCCTCTTTACAACTATATGATGAAAATAATTTCTCTCTCTGCCTGGCTTTCTGTGAGATTCCATTGGGATTGCATATCAGATCTTTGCTGAATTTTCAGAAGGCATGTATCAAAGATATCATCATCATTTAAGAAAGCTTGTATGTTTCAAATCCATGGTCTGAAGTCCTAACAATTTAAGGTAAGGAGTAAGCTTTTGACAACTCTTGCCTAAAAGTGAGAAGCATCCTGTTGGACATGTAGGTGGAGACAAGCCCAAAGAGGTGGGAGGTTCTGCCAACAATTCCTGGCAACAGAAGGTAAATGAACAGAAGCACCAGTCTTTGCATGCATTTCATTTAACCTGATGGTGTGCAGCCTTTGTAAAAATTCAGTCTAAATTGGGATTATTAAATGCTTCAGTATCTAACAGTGAATTCTCTTGGACGGCTGGGTGAGGATGCCTGGACAAGCAAAAGGAAAGGCACAGGGTAATAAAAGGGGTCTCTTCGTGGTTGCTTCAGGAGCAAAGGCTACTTTGGCTTGCTGCATGCCAATAATTTCTTCATTAACGCCACATATATAGTTTGGACAGGGATAAGCAGCAATGAAAAGTCATAGATAAAGTTGTAAGTCTGTGAGATGAAACTAACTGAGCTGGAGCAGCAGAAAGAGGCAGTCTCCCCAAGCTGATGCTCCCATCTAGGCTAATGTTGATCAGATGTACTCTGAAGTCAGAGCTGAACTCCATAATGTGCATTCAATTCAGATTATCTGACCCCCTTGTCCTTATTTTGGTCTCCTCTCTGGCTGAGTGAGATTTCAACATCTTCTAGTCTAGAAGATGGCTTCAAAGAACACTCAGAAATAACAGCTGAGATATGATGTACCTGAATTCACTGAATTCAGTGAATTCACAGCTGAATTCACTGGTCAGCTGTGTTAGCATGCATTCTCTAGTCTGAGGAAAAAAAATAAAATCAAAAACCAAACGTCACCACAAGACACTTGTGATTTAAACACACTGTTGTTGGCTTGTGAACATTACTTCACACCTTCTTCAATGCAAATGAAACTAAATCACTTCTCTCGCTCAGCTCCCTCTTCCAGAGACTGAAACCATCTGAGCAGATGCGACAATTCATAGTCTATGTACCATGGTTTGAGAAGTACCTCATGTCCACCTTGATGTTTGTTGGGATACCTGTCTAGCCAAATGTAATGAGATACTGCAGAGGACACTAAAATCCTAGAGAGACCTGAGCTCAGGTAAATAACAGTGTTGAGCAGCCATCCATGTATTTCAGGGTTGGAAATTCTGAAAATACATCTTGTCAAATGCATGATAGATTGTAACCTGGCAGTTGAACCCAGCCATTTTTTAAGCTAAAACTGTTGGGGAAATCACAACTTCATGGAATTGTTTTCATTCATTAAATAATCAAGTTTGACAGTTAATTAGGGTTGGTCAAGAAAATGAGACCATGGCTTTTATTTGTCATAAAAGTTCATAAAAGTCCTGTGACTTTAAGGATCACTTTCTAAGCATATCTCTGACTTTCTGTATTCTCTTTAGCCCCATATTTCTACTTACAAGATCCAGTTAGAACCTTTAACCCATTTCTCACCCATTAGAATGAATATTTGTTGACACAACCATTTATATATAACTCTGTTATATTATCTGCCTCTCACAAAGCAAATTTTAACGTATATATTAAATAACCTAAGTATGGAAACAACATGCTAAGCAAAAGCAAGGAACTTCTTCCTCTTCATTTCTTCCTCTTCATTTCCTAAAAGAAGACTGTAAAGAAGTGCTGCCATGTAATGCAGATGCTCAGAACTACTTCCAAACCTTTTACACTAAGATGTGTAGGAAAGATTTAGTTTCTTTGTATTTTAGATAAATTAAGGAATGTAAGCTTTCCCATATGAAATTATTCCCTGTCTTTACAGAGATTACTAGCAAGATGTCAATGCTGCAGTTTCAAGAGTACTGTGAAAGTTTTGAAATACACTTGTTTCTATGGGGATCTGAAGGGAAAAACCCCTAACAAAACTAAGCCTGCCTTTGGGGCTCTTAACTGCATGATTTCAGGGACTATTGTTACAAATGATAAAGATATGGTCTTAGTTAATGACAAGAGAAGGTGTAATTGCAAAGTTTCTGAAATAAATAGTCTGTTTAAAGTTGGATTTGCACTGATCTGGGTAAATTATGAATTTCCCATAGAAAATATTCTTCCGCTAAATATAAAAACAGTTTAACCACCATAATATGCTGCTGTCTTTGAATATATAATCTGTTGAACTTTGTCACAGTTTTCCAGACTCAGATTTAGTTATATAAAAGTAATCTGTTCTCTAATGGAATTTAGGATTTGGTTTTCATCTTGAAACCACACCACTTTTATGGAAGAAAAACAAATTTTCTATTTTACCCTAGTATAATTTAGCAAGCTTGGAGGATTTCCAAGTGAACTGCTTTTGCTAAATTTTATAAGCTTTTGTTTAGTAATTTCTCACTTTCAACTAGATATCGTAGCACTGAGCCATTAAATTTTTAATTGCATTCCAATAATTTGAGATACTCCCTTCTGTCTTCAGGAATGAAAGGACAACAACAGCATTTGCTCTGTCAAATTTTGTCTTTCATTTTACTAGTGACCTATTATTCCTTCTCTTTCTAATAGTTTATTAAATTTTTAAACTATTTAATATATTTTACACTTCTGTTTTCCACTGCTATATAGGATTCACTTACAAGACATCCCTTTCTTTTTCCTCTCTTAAAATGGTAATGACTGTGAGACCAACAGCAGCTTCCCTTAGAAAAGCCAATGACTTGAGATTTATTAATGAACAGACCTTTTGATTAGAAATACCCATTTATCAGTAGTCTGAAATTGTTATTTTTCACCTTGCATTCTTTGGAGACTTCATTATTAGACTGATTTCTTAAAGTTAGTTCAGAGAAAAGATTGTTCTTTATAAAAAGTGTAGATGTAACCTAAGCTTCGAGAGAACCCCAGAATCACAGAAGGATTTGGGTAGGAAGGGAACTTAAATTTATTAAGATTAAGAGAAGTGGTAAAGGAAGAAATAACAAGGTTACCTTGGGGATATGAGGAAGTACACAGAGGAAAATAAGGGCCAGATTAAGAGGTAGATGGCAGCCAAAGAGTGTAAGGTACTTTTCTTTTTTGTCCTTACAAATTTTAGCTAGATCTGGATTAAAATCTGGAAATCACTAGTGATGCCTAAACTAGTAAGAAATGGGGAGGGTGAGTTGATGAGGGTCGAGAAATCTCTCCTTTTTCTGCATTCTCCTGTATGAGGAGTTTAACCCAGTTCAAAAAAGCACAGCATCAGTTAAATCCACATTTACCATTGTGATTGTCCACAGACAAATTCCTAGTGCTCGTATGCTTGCAGTAGCAGGCTAATTCATTCTACCCGAACAAGTGCTTTTTCGTGCCAGAATGATGTCCTCTGAATACAGACATATCAAAATAGCTTCCTTTTTCTACATGATAAACTCTGTCCTACATCTATCCATTTGTTTTTAGGCATCCATAGGACATTTGAACTGTATAGTGATGAAACGAATAGAGGCAGTTGGGGAATCACTCACAGACACCATTTCAGTGAAGATAATGAACATCTGTATGGATGCCTTTTCTTAACTTTCAGTACACGCAAACTATGAATTTTCTCAGTGGACAGAGACAATGCTCCTGTAAATTATTCATATAATGCAAACTCTTACTGGGTAGTGAATCCCCCCCCAAAAAAAACCCCAACTAATATCCGTCAGAGTCTTCCATTTCATATGATTTTTGTCTCTCAAATTTTGATAAAAACGTTTCTATGTTTCTATGTTTCTGACTGAACTCTGAATTGTGCCTGAAAACTAAGACTTACCTAATTTATGCCTTGTATCATGGTGAAACTTACCTAACTGATGCATCATATCATGGCATCCAAACCTGAATATTTAATATATTCATTTGTTCCACCAGGAAAGTGGTTCACACTTTCTGTGAAAACAATATACTTCATGAAAAAAAATATATTTAGTCAAAAAACAGTTACACACAAACCATTTTGACAGAAAATATTGATCAGTCTGGTTTATCCATCATTCTTGCTGAACGGTTATTGGACACATCTGGAAAATAAAAGTATCAAACTGTGGTATCTTTACTAACAACATTATTAGTAGCTCTGAAGCTCAGTGATCCTTAGGTCTTGTGCAATCTACCTTCTGTAAATTCAGAATTTACCTTTCTTATGTTGGAGAAGAAAAAGAAAACTAACAAGGCAAAACCTACAAAAACAACATCCTCAGCAGTTTAAGCCCTACTACCAATTTTATTTAAGTCCTAGTGCAGTTTTATTTGTCACTTTCTCCTACTATTTTATCACATATTGTCAAGAATTGCTTTTAGAAGTGTATCTATTTTATTTACCCTTCCATTTACACCTGATTGTCTTTCTAAAATTAAAATCCATCATTTGCCTATATATACTGTATGCAGCATGTATAATTTTGTTTCCTTGAAAGTAACCTTGACAAAAAGAAAACAACAGTGAGCTCTGACTGGCTGCTTTGCTGACTCTAATGTTGGCTTGATTTCATCAACTGTAATGTTTTGGTTGCCATTGTCTAGGGGTCAGTTTGCTGTAGGGCTGACCTGTCCTTTTAGATGGCATTTAATTTTCACTTGTATTAAAATGTTCTGCCTCTTACATGGTGTTCTACAAATACCTTATGACATCCATCCTCAACATCCTTTATGGTGAAGCAGTGCATGGCTCCCCTATGTCTTTATTACCCTCTAAAACATATGCAGTCCATTCTATCCTCTACATTTGTTTTACATGTTAGTAAATATAGATCATTTCATATTTATGTGCAAGTCAGAATTTAAATATCATTCTGTCCTTGATATTCTGATAAACATACTTGTAAATGCAGTCACAGCACTTTCCCTCACCCTCTTTTCACTTGTTCCAAGACTTCATGGTACTTGCTTGCTTGTTTAAACATCTATTTGTAAGATGCAGTCATTATAATACATGGCCTAATTTAAACACTCTTGATTGCTTTTATATTTCATATATAAGCTGTGGTGTCAGTGCATTATTGTGAAAATTCAATGTGGATAGGCCCACAGACTGAAGAAGCTACAATAGAAAAATATATTTTGATAAAATTTCTGTGAAGCAGAATGTCACTTTCTTTTCTTCCTGTACCAAATCACTATGTAGAAGACAAAACTTTTATCTTTGTTGTCATTTCCAGAAATAAAATCGTACCAGACTTTTAAAATAGATTTAAAGTAGATGTTTAAATTATAAAATAATTTAATGGAGAGGATTTATTTTCCTTTCCACATAAAAAGTTGGTAGGGAAGAAAGCTCAGTTAAACTTTTTGAAAGTTTTACTCATTTACTGGAAGAGACTAGAAAAGGAGCACTTTATCTCTTTGTAAAGTCCTGAATTATATAGAATCAAACTGAAGATGTTTTTGCAATGAAATATTAAACCCAGACTGGTTAGCTTTGGCTCTGTCCTTAGTAATAATTTATTTTATGGTATTGGGAAAAGCTGGATCATTTGGTGTCACTATGAGTCAAGGCTCAAATTACTGCAGAGGCTGCAGATGCTACACGCCTACAGAATTTTGTTGCCATCTCTCTTCACAATTGCCATGAAGTATGCAAGTGTTCAACAGCTGCAGTGCAAAGTCCAGCAGTTTAGGTTAGACTTTTCCCAGCAGTGAGTTGGGCCAAACAGCTGGATACTGCTGCTGTTGCAAACTGATTGCACACTTCATTCTGTGAATATGTGCACACAGGATGACATAATGACAGCTGAATCTCTGCAATTGCATGCAGGTACTGTACTTTTAGCTTATGCCATATCAAAAGTAACAGTACCTTGATTTAGAGCTCATTTACTGAGATTTAAGTAATAATAAGAGCAGCTCAATGGACTTGCATTGTTACCAGGGATCAGCCAGCAGGTCATCATTTACTGAGCCACTGCAGTGTGATTGGGGGTGTGTGTGTGTAAGCTCTGTTTCCCCATCTGAAAAATAAGAGATAATGTTTCATCTCAGTTTACATGAGGACACTGTGAGGATTAGTCTTCACACTGCTTCGAAATGTAAACTACACTAAAATGATGCCACCCTTTGAAAAAGAAAAAAAGAAAGCAAAGCAGCCATGCATAATGTGACTATTTCCTCTCCAAGATGTGAAAGTGTGGTGTGGATTTCTAAAATACTAGAAAGCTGACAAAAGGGTGAAATCTCTAAAGCATGAGAAAATAACCAAGAGACACGTTACAGTAATATCTTTTGTCTAATTAGGTGTGTGTGCCTTTAATGTGCTGGTGTGTTTGAATATGCATGCAGTCTTGTAACATTCCTTATGAATTTGTTGTTGACAAATTATCTGACAGTTTAATATTGCTGTGGAAGTGAACTTCACAGTCATTCTATGAACAGTAAGATTTGTCATTTATCAAAATTTAATATATGCTGTCTGTCTCACAAAGAGCAATAGCGAGGAAAGGGAAAAAAGGGACAAGTGTAGCATAAACCACAGTTTACGCTTTTGAAAGTGTCCCAGCTTTACTCTGCCTGCTCTGTTTAAGAAAAAATAAAAAATAAAATAAATCAAAGGGCTGGAAGTGCAACGTCCTTTGAGACTTGCTTGGCAAGCACTATGTGATGACTAGCTGTTGTGCTGCTCAAGCAGCAGTCTGTTCTTTGCACTATCTGGACTCTCATTATCACTCATCTGTCAAACCTGCTGCTGTGAAAAGAGCTGGGGTGGAGATCAACTTGTAAAGTAGCAGCGGCAAAGGCAGAGATCCTTTTTGGTGAGTCAGTTTTCAGTTCTCCTTTTCTGATGCTGTTAATTCATCCTCCAAGACTAAATAAGTGCTGAATGTTGTCTCCTTCCTTTCCACTCTAACTTGTCTACAGGATGTGCTAAAGGAAACCTTTTATTTCCAATGACTCAAGGAATTCCCTGGGATGCTGCAACTCAGGGATCACATGTGCATGTTGTTGGTCCTTCTGGAAAATTTAGAAGAGACAGGTTGCACAGCAGCTTTCTTTGTTTTATGATTCAGGCAAACACAAAGTTCTGACAAAGAAGTATCTGGTACTTGTCACAGTCTGCAAAGGTAGCTTCATATGCTGTCATTAAACTCATATTGTCAGATTAGGGAAAGAAAGGTCTCAGTATATTTAGTCAGTTCTCATGAGCGAGGTTATAATATTTTCTGTTCCACAGAGCTCATGCCAATATATTCTCATTAAAATGCTGCTCTGTTTGGACACCTAGGAGTAAATCTGCTTTAAGATAACAAGTGTCACCTAATATTGTCATTAAAGCCCTATTCTTGCCCTTTCAGTGAGATCCACAAGGGTCAATAAATATCTATTTGAAGCTTCCTGAAAATTCTAAGCCAAAAACTGAAATATGAGCACTAGTCTGGTTTTGATTTTTTTCATAATCAATCTTGATAGGTTTGGAGGATTTTGTATTTGGCTCCTTTTTTTTTTTTTTTTTAAATTTTTTTTTCCTGTAAATAATTGAAATTTAAATATCCACAGGAGATTCTCTTTAAGTGATATAGTCAGCCTGAGAATTTATTTTAAAAATTTTACATGTATTATGGTTTGTTGGGAAAATATATAATACCTATCAACAACTGGGTATTTTTTCTGGAAAATAAATAAAAATAAATTAATCACTTGAAAACTGAAAAACACTACATTTTTGAGAAATCCAGAAGTTTGATTCTCAAATGCTCTCTCAGGACATCATAAAATGATCTGAGATCTCCCAGTTAGTATTATCTTTTTATTATAGTATTATCTTGTTTCCAAGCTTCTCACATCTTGACTGAATTTTTTTGTCACAGATGTCATGATGATTCAGTGAAGCAGAATTACTTATCATGTTTCCTTTGATTTCACTAAATATTTCAAGACAGTGTTGTGTAAATAAAATTTTGTCTAATAAGGGATCTTGATTTGACCTAGAGTGAAGTTTTGGCCTAGTCTGAAGATTTGGTCTGCAGTCAAATGAGTTACATTTGCCCTCTACAGGTTAAATAGAAAGAATAAATGGTGATAACGGTTTTGGTTAACAGGCTTGTTAGAAAGCCACCTAAGTGGGAACCATCAAAAGATACATGTGGAAGTTTCCTTTATCTAAATGGCATAACATTATGAGAAGGCATGTGAGAACAACTCTGGCTTAATTTTTGGCTTAGGCTGACTACCCTGTATGATCAGGTGTGTCCTATTTCGAACTTCTGAAAAGGTCAAGGAATCATTATCTTTCCAATTTTCTCACACTACTTAATAGCCTTCAATTGTTAGTTGAAATTTCAGTATCATCTTCATCTAAAATTAGCAGATGAAATTAAGTTTTAAAGGAACTTTTTTGCAACAGTACCTGCAGAAACTATACTTAAGGTTTGTTTGAAAATGATATGCTACTGTAAAATTCCTATTTCTAATTTTCTTTTTCTCCTTTTAACCAAAATAGATGAAATCTTCATGTCTCACTTGGATTAATAATTAAGAAAACACACAATGAGGAAAAGGGAAAAAAAAAGAAATAGCATTGAGTGCTAGGAAAGGCAAAACCTGCCACACTTCTAATTTGATGAATGTGAGGGAAAACCAAAGATTTTTGGTAAGAGAAAAGATGTAAGCCTTGATTTTCTGTAGCTTGACTTCAGTCCCAGACCTCCATACAAGCACCTTTTATGGCTCTACACAGAGAGGAACCATAGTAGGTCTGAGGTGGACAGCCTGAATGCCTTGTGGAGGTAACATTTAGCTTGTTCCCCTTCTTTTAGTCATAATAATTGCAGAGTGTAAGCCTGGTCACAGTCTGGCAGAAGGCATAAGTTCTATTCTAGTTGGTGTTGGGAAGTGCAGTCCTCCAGCGTCTGGGGAATGCTGCCTTGGGTCCTTGGCACCATCACCCACCCTTGAAGCCACTTGTATCAGGCTGGGACTAGGCAAGGCCTGGGGCTGTACTAGTGTTAGGGCTCTTAATTGGTGGTTGAAGTGAAATACATTTTACTTAGAACCCAGATTCCTACATGGTAACACATTTCACAAAGTTATTCTCATGTCAAGGAAAGTTTGTCTGCAAAGATTTATTAGACCCAGGGTAGATATTGTGAGCAAAGGTCCACAGACAAATTGCCCCAGAGAAAGTTGTTGGTAAGTGTTTTCACTTAGGACATAGAAAATAAGGCATTAAGTCTCTTCTCCCCCAGGCGTGGATTAGAATCTAAAATTTTCATGCAGCTATGAGTATTGGCTCCTCTGAAACCCGCCTCTCTACCTTTTCTTCCCCAAAGCTCTTGAAAGCCTGTTTTGTTCACATTGGGAGCTGAAAACAAATGCCAGAACTCTGACATTTATCATAAGATGTAAATCTTGTTTTTCATCCAGCCGTGTTCAATACGTCAAGGAAAAGAGACAACAGACATTCATCTTTATTTTTTGTGTATAAATTGAGAATGAGATACATTAAAGAACTATTTTTCTAGAGACTTCTGTGGGCTTTGAAGTGGTCAAGAGAAACAGTTAATGTTGTCTGGAAGAATCATTTTCCAGAGAAAAACTGAGACAGGTAATAAACTGACTTTATGATTTATTTTATATATATAACCAAAGACTTCTGTTATCACAGCTAGCTCTTTTGAAGAACTGAAATGTATATTGAGATGGAATAAGAGAATGTGGCTCCTTTGGAATCGATGAAGTTGTGTTGTTTTGTACCGGGTCAGATGCTGTGTCATGTGCCTGATGGGTCTTGCCAGTTTAGTTTGGACATATGGTGGTATATCATTAAGTTCAGGTGTGAACACCTAGTATAAAGCTTAGAGCTTTAGGAGTTAGCTCCACAAATTCCCTATGGCAGCCTGAAGAGTCCTTATAGAGATGCACAAAATTGTGTGTTTGTGAAACAAAAATATGACACAGATTAATTCTAAGTCAGATATTCAGTCTTTCTCTCATTCCCGTAAATCAGTTAAGCCCTTTTTTTATTTCAACAGTTTCATCTGAAGTTTTTCTCTTGCTCAAAAAGGAATCACTGGAGTGGTGTTTTGAAGTCTAGCACAACCCTGTTTGTGCATCAGTTATATATAATGTCAGAGACACTGGTGTCAGCAATTATGTCAAGGACTGAGGGTTAAAAATTTCTGATATATCTGAAAATTAGACTTCTGCATTTGTAAATGGTGTTTACTTAACTGCTATCTTTGTAAAGATGTAATATAATACTTCTGCCTATGCAAAGACTAATTAATAAATTCTAGGAAGAATTAGATATATTTTACTCTAAACCAGTAATTGACAGCTGGCATAATTGTTTTTCTGAGTGAGAGCTCTTCTGACATTCCTTTGAATTTTCCTTTATAAAAAAGTCAAGGTAGGAGGAATCTTAATTAATGGGAGTAAATCATACTCTAGTGAGAGTGAAAAATATACTTAAATTCCTATAGCCCTTGCTTTAGGAATATTGAATAAACCTGCATTGCCTCTAAACATTAACCTTCTCTGAAGCATTTGTATTTATTTATCTTAAATAGAGTTTTAATTTCTGCAGGATTTTATGGGAAACCAAGTGTCATTAAAGGGTAAATCCGATAAAAATTTAATAAAACATGATAGAAAGAGTAATTTGCTTTTTCTGTTCTAGTGAGAATAAGCACACATTAAAGGTGTTGTGATAACAGTCAAAGCCTAAAATGTATAACAAGAGGCAGGTGAACTTCATCAGTCTACCATATCTTCATGGTTTTTTTTTTTCCCTACAGGAATATCTTGTATATCTTGAAAAATAAAGCTGCAGCTGTGAATTCTGTGATCTGTCCTACTACGTCATTTCAGTACCACCATGAGTATGTAAAGTCGTGGGATGCCAATGGGAGTTGTTTCCTGACAGCAGCTGTTGTCATTTTATTCTGAAGTTCAGTATGACAGCATTAAAGTATTTAAATTGGTGTCTGTCATTGTAACCAACTCT
Source organism: Megaceryle torquata (assembly GCA_024611175.1). NCBI lineage: Eukaryota > Metazoa > Chordata > Aves > Coraciiformes > Cerylidae > Megaceryle > Megaceryle torquata. The sequence goes on from JANIJG010017334.1 coordinate 16,938, forward strand.
CATCAGTGATAAAATATCAGGTTACAGTCAAGTATTCTTACAAATGAAATGTGTTCCTTTTGTCTTCCATAGAAAGTAGCTGCAGAAGATAAGATGTCATAGTAAATGTTTGATAAAATGTTATGCAAAATGGTTTCAAATGGCTAGACTTCTTTCAGAACAGACCTCTTTCCTGTAACTGTGTCTGGTCCCTTAAACATCTGGGTGCTGAATCTTAATTTGGTCTTCGGAACAGTAACACATGGTTCATATACATTTCAGCAAGTGCTTCTGCCTAAAAAATAATGTTTCACTTCTTTAAATGTTCTGTTTAGTTTTTCTCTATATGTGAAAGTGTCAAAGGCAAAAGGGCCACAATAAACATACAATTGTAATTTAGTGGTGTTTCCAGTTAAAGGCAGTTTTCAGTAAGTTTGTGTGCAGCAGTCACTGACGTGCCAATAAATGAGTGATGTGATTCATCACAGAATCCTCTACTGACAATATAAAATATTCAAATTGAAGATTATGTTGAAATGATAAACTCTAATGTAGTAACTGGAGGTAAGCAATTACTTTTGATGATGACGTCTAATTTATGGATTTACTTCTTCTCACTGATATAAATCATGTGAACTACCTCTGCTGCTCTCTCCACTCTCAAAGTAAAAGTTCTGTATTTATGAAGAAATCATTTTTCTTCCTCTAATGGTATTACAAATTTGCCCAGTAATGTTCTTCTACATATCCCAATTCACCCAAAAGAAAAGCATAACCGAGTCTACAGCCTAGTCATGTTTTGATTTTTCTTTAGGTTATTAAGAAAACTACCTGCTTATGGACAAATTTCACTGTGGTCTCATATCTGCTGTATTGGTACCATGGTAAGGTAAAAATGATCTAGATTAAATATGAATGAATTATCAGACCATTGAATTTTTGAAGTACAGTTATAAGCACAAAATAAAGCAATTAATAGAATTGAATGCAAATACCGTTTTAAAACAAAAATCCAGTTTCAGGGTTGTTTTTGTTTGTTTGGATTTGGTTTGGTTTGGTTTGGTTTTTACCAGCTTGCAAAGAAAAATATGTATGGTATTTAAGAAAAGACTAGCATAGTATTTTCTCAGTATAGTTATTTTGTAACTATTACACTTTTCAAACATGAAATGTTAGCATGATCACACCTGCAGTTATAAATCAGTGATTTAATTCTTCAAGAAGAGTCAGTTCTCTAAGGAGTGAAAGTAGTTTTAAAAAGCCTTCATCTTACAAAACTGATCCTGGAATTTTCCATCTCTACCCAGTCACGTGTTGTCAGGAATCAGAGAAAAAGCTCAGGTTTTTTGATCATTGCCACCAGTGTTAGTGATATATCTCTGAAGATTTTCTAATGATCTCAGATGTTTTCTTTGGGTGAGGGGAGTTGCTTTTGTAGAAACGTGGGCACAAAAACATGAATCCTTCTGATTTCAGGTCATCATTTGCCTAATGGAACTAGAATGTGCCAGGAAATGTTGATTGGTACTATGAGTTATAACTGTGGGAATAAGCCTGGGATACTCATAGGCTGACTGACTAAAAAAGGCTAAAAAAAAGGCTCAATAAAAAAAAAAAAAAAAAAGTATTTTTCTGGACCAGAAGTGTTACCCATATGAAACACAGGCCTGCAATTTGTCTGTAACCCATTCCTCCTCCCTCTCAAATTTATATTTTTCATAAAATTTATTTTCTGATAGATAAAAAAACTATTCTAGCTAGTAATGTTCAATACCTTTACAACTAGAATGGTTTGTATTCAGACCATTAGCTAACCACACAGAGTAATAATAGATACTTCCAGATACAGTTTTTTTAAAGTTAGTGAAGACTTCACATTTTACAACCAAGTTACTGAGGGTTTTTTTGCTAACTCAATGGTTATACTATAATTTATTCTTTAACAGCACTTCCCAGATTCCTCTCTAATGAAATGTGCATTCAAATAGATGTTTGATATGCAAAAAGCTGGTTTTGCTTGCTCAGTAGTTTAGCAGCTACATGTAGATACATTCAGTAAAGCCCCTCTTAATGCCTGCAAGAAATGGGCAGAAAAAATTTACACCTAGGATGAACAACTGCTTAGACAGTGCAGATGACCTGTCCACAGGAAGGCTCTGGTGAGGTGTTAGTTTATGTAGACTGTTCTGTTAGATATCTTCTTTGGAATATGGATAAGACATTCTTAAAGACATCTGCTTTTTCTAGCTTGTGACTCATTCTGGATGGAATATTGTTATGTTTCATTTCAATTATTCTACATCAAAATAAATGCACTGTGGAAATATAATTTGCAAGAGGATGCAAATATTGATACCCTTTTCAGATTTCAGTAGGAATGTACTTAATGTCAGTTAAATTCTATATTTTTATTTTTGAAAATGCTCTGAATATTTAGGAAAAAAACCCTATATCAGAATACTAACATCAGTGTATTCATATTCTTAACTTTAATCAACCCTTGGTTATTTAACTTTCTTTGAGAAGATGTAGTTGAAAATGTAAATAAACACAAAGTATTTGTGTTGAAATTCTTTTCAGATAATTTTTGGCATTTGGTGAAGCATTAACAGCATGTGGCCATTGGTCAGCAGGGTAAAAGCATGTGGAAGGTCAAGTATTTTTATATTATAAAAGAGCCTACTTAACATTTAAAGTCTGCTCTTTAAAAATATCCTTTTTTTTTTTGAACTATCACATTAACAATGTGATATAAAATAAAGCTCAGGGGTCAGTCACCACATTTTATGAAATGGATATTTTAGCAATAACATAGTCTAAAGACAAGCAAATTTATCTAACATGCATTAAGAGGATTTTCACTGGCTACAGTTGACACAGAAGCTGCTGTGGAAGTGCTGGCATATGATTACGTGGTGCACCCAAATTGCTCCATCAAATGAGACAGTTCTCCATTCCTTCATGGCTAATTGGATGTCAATCAGCACTAAAGGTGAACTCTGGCTGTTTTCCAAACTGATGGTTACTCCTATTTACAATTAGCCAGCTAAATATCTGCAAATTATTTACACCCCAATGTGCTTGGAAGTTTTATGCAGCCTGGCTTCTCTCAACAAACCTTTGTGACACTTTCAAGACCTAGAATTACTTTAGCTGCTACAAGAAACCTCCAGCTATGCATAGCCATGGACAGTGAATGAAGTAGCAATTAATGCTGATACCAGCGCATGAAAGCAAATAATTCTGGCTGAGCTCCATCTGACCAGAGGCTGAGTTCTATAGCAATGGAAACAATTGCTCCTTTGCCTGCAGATGGTGAACTACAGGAAGCAATGCTCATTTCCAGTTCTCCACAGGACTTACCAGTGAGCAACTACAAAATGAAGCTTTAAAATTTTGGATGTAATGTGGTTAATGAATGCATGCTATGTATGCATATACAACTGGGATCTAATGTACAAGTGCTCACGCTAGTCCTCAGCAGGACCTAGATAAGAACATATAGGGGCAAAGCTTAATTTTTAGTTTAGAAAGCCAGTTGTCTTTAACTGCTGATAAAAAATGTATTCAGAGAAAAATATCAGTTAGCGATGACACTTGAGGTGGACTGGCTCTGGATTTCCTCAGTTCAGGTAGTAATAAACAACAGTTGTTTGTAGGAATATACTACAATCTCAAAGCCAAATAGGTTCACAGAAAAGACAGCATATGTCTTCCCAAATCTTCCTTTTCTTCTATGCCCCCTTTCCCTTCCTCACTTCGGTCAATCTGAGGTCTTACTTGTTTCATATCCCTTGCACTTACCACTTTTACCTAAAGTATTTCTACAGATTGTGAGAGTGCTACCATGTCCACAAGCACAGCAGATTGTGTTCTACCAGGCCAAATGACCTTCTATTTAGATTAAGGAAAACAAGGAAATAAGAGAGAAATAAGTAAGCTCCACATGACAGAAAAAGCACAGTGATTGTCACTCATTCTACAGCAGCTGTCTTGAGCCAAACAGTCTGGACTAAATATGAGGAAGGATAATACCCCTGCCATTTAAAGACACAGAAAATGAGCAGAGAACAGCATGAACATAACACTACAAAATTCCATCATTATAATATTAAAAAAAAAAAAAAAAAGTGGAAAGTTAAGTCTTCAAAGGTGTCCTATCTCACTGAAATATCCAACCAAACGTATTCAGTGTGCAAACTCGAAATCCTAAATAGCTTCAAATGGGAACCCAGAGGATGCTATAGGGTGGGAGAAAAGAGATTAGTAGAAGTTATTTTAACGAATGCAAAAGCATCATGGAGATGTGAAAATGGAGCAATCTAAATATATATTTATATATCTCACCATCATTTGGGTGCAG
>JANIJG010017335.1:645-24706 GCA_024611175.1 Megaceryle torquata
GTGACCTGTGCTAGATTATATGGTCCTGCTCTGGCAGGGGGGTTGGGCTCAAAGATCTCCAAGGTCCCTTCCAACCCGACACCCTGTGATACCTGTGAAAATACAATCTTTAAGGGGACAGTTTGTGGGGAGAGTTTCTCAACTGAAAAATGTTGGAGGATTTCCTTTCATCTTTCCCAGACATAAATATTTAGGGTCTGTGATGATGTTACCATTCTTTTGTAACCCTGCCCTCTATCTTGTGATTTGAGTCAAGATCTACAGGTTTTTCTACTGAGCTTCTGCTCAGTAAAAACCAGTAAGTTTGGAGGAGAAAAGGAAGCCACTTACCTTTCTTCCTGGCCAGTGCAATGATATCAGCTGCACTCTTGCTCATCACCTTGGTGATGTACACTGGGCAGTTTATTCGACTGGCAATGGTGATGGCACGGAAAACTGCTTCTGCTTCAAGCTTAGGAAAACAAGGAGGAAAAAGTTAACTGCAAAAGCAAAACGAAAAAAAAAAATAAAAAAAAGAACTGGAGGGCTGATCCATATTTCTCACTATTTAGCAACAGCTCTTCAGGGGTCAACTCTGCTTTCTTCATAGAGAGAGATACAGTGCTGGAAAACGAGGAGGTAACTCAACCTCAGATACTTTGCGTTAGGAGTAACCACAGCCAGGCTGCACTCGCTAACAGGGTGCAAAAATCTTGACACAAATATAGCTCCCTGGCTCACTGCACCCTAGGAAAAGTCACATCTGAGCATCTGCTGGGGCTCCTCCTTACCTCCCTCTCACCTTTCTGCTTCACACTTATACCCTGCAGTTGGAAGAACAAAATAAGTAAACATTGCCCCAGAGGCAAACTCTGAGCTCTCTCTGGCAGCTTACCCTATGCAATCTTTACATAAGAGGACGCTGAATGTGAAATATTCTCAAACAACAACTTCAGCACTGTGGACTGAATTTAGCCCATAATCCATAAAAGCCTTTGAAGCATCGCCCAGTAAGTCCCCGTTGTCAGCAAGCCTAACACCACTCTCCTTCCAGGGAGCTGCCTGGGATGTAAGCACACAAAGCAGTCATCTTCAGACTGAGCCGTACTGATTCCCAGTGGCTCCAGAGACTCCTGGTCAACAGATTTATGCCTCCTTCCCAGATGGACTCACAGTATAAGCATTTTAATACCTAAAACTCTGTTGTGACTGAAAATACTGACTCAACAGTACAGAATTTTCTCTCCAAGAGTTGTGCTAGAAAAGTTGAGCAACTTAGCCCTTCCAAACACACATGGCTTAATTGGTCAGTTTTGTAAAATATTTTTTCTTAATTCAGACTTCAGGTTGACCTAAGACTTTTCTCACACTTGCTCTGAAAGATGCAAATGCACCCTCAGAAGACCAGGGAAGGAGGCAGGACCTCTGTACCTCAGTGCTAAGATGACCAGATGCATGGTCAGAAAGACACAGATTTCCTTTCTGGAAACTGCAAAGGCATTTTTTCCTTAGGTTCTTGTTCTCATTAAAAGGAAAATCCATTCTTTTAGATTAATTTAGGTGGAAGTTAAGCAGAAAAAAATCAAAAAGTACATAAACAGTTCTATAGAAGAATGTGACCAATTAAGCTGATTCCATTGCCTTGGGGAGAGGTTATATAAAGATCTGCAAACCACAACAATCTCTTCAAGTTTAGCCTCAAATCCCCAGGACCTTGTCTCTTTAGTCTTCAAGGAGAGCAGTCACTTCCCACTACCGCCCTCCATCATTCCATTAATGTTCTGAACTGTGTACATTAAGGGACATCCACATGTCTGTACCTTTCCTTCTCATTAAAGAAACCCCTTCCAGATGCCTAAGATGATCCACGCCAGAGCCTGGTTTTGATTATAAGAGAATTGCATAAAATGAGCTGCCTTGCAGCATCTTTCCATTCTCACAGAATTGCATTTCTACAGCCTGAATTTCTACTACAAATGTATCTGCTGGCATAAATGGAGATTTATGTGTGGGAATGTGCATATGCATGGTACGTAGATAGACACACATCTTATAGGAGGTTTTCAGCCAAAGTATCTTAATGAATGCTGTTACTCCAAAGTCTAATCCACAAACTGCACTGATGATTTTTACCCCAATAAGCCTTTTTTTCTGTCATCACAAATCAATCACAAGGGGCACACTCAAAACATGCCCATGCCTGAGGCAGCAGGAGCTGTGACTCCTGTGTGTACCAGGACGTGCTCATCTACAGACCAAGGGAACACACCGGCTGCAGTAGCAAAAGGGTATTTCAGGCAAATAAACTAAAAGGGACCTGGACTTTTCAAGGCTTTGAATAATAATCATATCATTATTATTAAAAAAAAATAATAACACTGGAAGAGCTATGAGAGAAGCAGACTGCTGCCTTCCCCCACATACCCATCTCTCATCTGCACAAACAGAAGCCAAGCTCCAATACTACATGCTTGACAAAATATTTCCATGAATGACAAAATGAGTGAAGCCTCTTACCTCCTCAGGCCTGCTCAGGGCATGTCCCTCGGGTCCAGTGATTCCCATCTCCAGGATACGCTTTTGTTCCTGCAACATAAGAGAGAAATGCTGACAATGGCTCCAGGATGAGACCCTTGCACCACACATCCTCTGGTGGGTTAAGAGCCACAGTCCGACTGCCCCTTTTTTGTCTGTGCAAATGCAGCTCCATAAGCCTGCTGCCAGAGGAGTAGGGCTGAAAGCACTGTCTCTAAACTGGTCCCATGCCACCCTAGTGCCTGCTCTATGCAGCCAGCACAGATTTCTGGGGAAGAATTGTCTCTGAAGTGCGATCGAGCGTATTTGTGCCTATCTGTGCCTCAAGACATTGGGCTGTACCATCAGCAATCTCCTCTGCACTCCAGAAAGTCTTACTTGACACCAAGCCAGGGAACAAACCTCAATCAATATACTAAATAGTAATTATGGATATTTCCAGCCTGCAATTCTTTCTTTACTTGCACGAGTTCCTCTCTGACTGCAATCCGTGAAGCACTGTTACCTTCCTTAAAATTTTAGCATTGCTGACACTTCATCAAATAAAGTCTTGGCTTTGGTATCCAGTTTTCTTTAACACTTTTTTTTCCTACAGAGTGAATCACTAAAATTATAAAACTATGTTTTCATGAAAGCAAACCAGTGCCCTCTGGTTGTGAGGGCACTCCATACACACCAAAAAGTCCATCTTAGGACCAGTGTGGTTTTATCAGAAGCTTCACCTATCTTTTCATTTAAGGTCAAGCAGTGATCTTGGAATAAATTTCTCTTTTTGCAGAAAATGGTGATCAGCCACTACTGATCTGAGGTTGGTCCAGGTCTGCCAGCAAAGCAGATGTGGACCCAGAGTTGTTGATGTACCCCTGACCCTGCACTTCCCACAGGTCTCTAATGAACCAAGTTCAATAAATGTAATGACTCTGTGATACAGACAAATGTCCCCTAGAGACAAGGATAAAGTTACCAAATGTACTTTACTGTGTCGTCTAATGAATATTTGATCCCAGGTCTTCAAGGGACAAAAGCTCACACATTTCCAACATAATCCAGCAAAACCTGAGCAAGTTAATATTTGTACACAGTTTTGCCTTTGGTGCAATTAATCAAGGCTGAAGAAGCATTAATAGGAATGTATTAATCTGTCTGTTCAATTAAGAATATTTTTGTTAGAAAAAATCATAATATTTCATAGGTTTTCTTAAAAATAGCTGTTCTAAATCATTAATTCAACAGCTCTGAAGAGTGTCAGTTAAAGTCTTCAGATAATTAAAATATAACAAAAAATGAAATTACAAACACATAAACCAATAGCAAGATGGCAAAGAATGGCTACATGAAGTAGGGTAGATTTGTATCTTGAAGGAAGTCATAACATCAGACTGTATGATAAAATTACCCACTGTAAGAGGATTTGATAGTGCTAGTAAGCTAGAATATTTGTTTGATAAGATCAAGTTTGTATTTTCACACAGGGTAGTCCTGAAAAATCTCCCTGTAGACAGCTTTCTTTTCACTATCCAAATAATCCTTCCAAATAGAAGCCTAAGGAAAAACTGATTTATGAGACATAGCAACAGTAGAGAAATATGCTGATGTATGACATAATTCACATTTCTTTACTACTTCTTCTTTTCCTAATAATTTCTCTGTCCTATAGGTTCATATTCCATGGCTGTATCAAAGAAAAATGTAGCTGATATAGATTTGTATCAGAAATGTAATTCCACAAGTACGCCTTGATTTTAATAGGGAACATATCATAACATCACAGGTGCCATTTGATTTGTTTCATTATGCCATTTCTACAGTTATATTGACTTAGTATGTTTCCTATTATTCATTTTCATTCTACTAGATATTTTATTGTTGCATTAAAACCAGAAATCATTTCTTTTGGTAGTTTTAAATAATGCTAAACTTCATGGGAAATCAGGGGTTCTTTTTCCCTCTTGAATCCAAATGAGAGTTTTCACCCAAAGGACACAAATCCACTGTATGAACCTGTTGAGTCCTCACTAGTAACTTTTGAGCCCAATGGTTATTTCAGCCAAACTTGAAGGGAAAAGGGAGAGAAGGCTCTCAAAGGAGAAAAAAATCTTACCAGGCAGATAAGGACAAAACCCCACAGAGTGAATAACAGCAAAATAAAACCACGTGAGCAAAGACCACTTACTGTCCAACCACTCAAATATGAGGTTCTCCCTTAATCATGACACACGGTGTCTTCCCTAGTCCAGATCTCAAAGACAACTTGTTTTTAGCTATTGTAATTTTCCTGTCAGCTCTGCAGCCTAGTCCTTAGCGGATAAGCCAGCAGATAAAGAGCTCAGCAGATAAATCAGCTGGCTCACTTGGAGCCTCATGGACCCCAGAGGGGCTCTGTGCATGTACAAGGGATCAGAGAATGGAGACATCTCTGCAACAGCCTTAAAAGATTAATCTGCCACAGATGCATAGAGTTATAACACCCCCCACCAAACCCATCCCCTCTGTTTTATAGGGGAATCCTAGTCTCTGACAGACCAGCGGGAGGTTTACTACTGACTGCTGTCCTCAGGATACCTCTTCCGATGTGCTGTGATACAGATCAGAGCTATGGCACACTCTAGTGTGAGGACAGCACCTACGTGAGAGACATGACCTGCAAAGAGGGCACTGGGGATACAGGACATTATAATGAAACATACTGAACTTGAGCTCAGTTTCCTTGTTCTGAAAGACATCTTCAAAGAACATGACTTAGACTTCAATGCATGTTTTTGGAATGTTCAAAATCATGGTAGGTTCTTATTCTCGAACAGAGATTTATAACAATATACTCAAAAATAAACAGGTCTGAGATCTTTACAACCCACTTCAAAATCACTATGCTGTTTACTAGTAAGAGTAATTACTAATGCAAGAGACATTAGCATAAAGCTTCCCAGCTCCACTTCTTGTCCCCAAAGTCTCTGAGAAGGGCTTTATGTTGTTCTGCTTCACTTGTTTACGCTGGATTTAGAAGAGATCTTCTTGCTTCCTTCTGCCCCTCTCATCCCGTCCTCACATGATGCCAAGACAAGGAGCTGTCAGGATTGCTGCTCCACCTCAGGGTTGTTCTGTCCAAGCACATAAAAGGCCCTCCATCCTTTCTTCCTTTCATCACAGGCTTTATACCGGTGGTGTGTAGGGCATCAGGCTCAAATAAGGCACTTACCAGGTAGTTTCTTTCTTCTACTCATACTCTCACTGGAGGGTTTTACTCTTGTGTCTATATTCTCAAAAAGTGAAGCAAAAATGACAGTTCACTCACCTGAGCTATCAAGTCTCCATTTTCAGCATGGACCAGAATAACAGCCCCAAGACTTTTGAGAAAGGTAAAGGCTTCATAAAGCTGCAGGTAGTACAAAGAAGGAAACACTGCTGAGTAAGGAAAATACATTACCTAACACTCAGACCTCTCTGTGTTCACCTCAGTTTTGCACCTTCTATGCTGGCAATTATCTAGGTAAATAGCAAATTATCTCCCTTTTCCACTCTCCCCTTTCTACACAGAACCTGAGTTTCACTGCTTGGCATTGACTTACTCACCCCCTTACAGACCAGCCAGCCCCAGAAGGAGTTGCTGCCCTTCTGCACCAAGACAGGGTCAGAAATGCTGGGCAGGGTTGCATCTCCCTAGGGCACAGTGCTTGCCACAGCCCCTTGTACTGCAGGGCTACCTGTTCACACCCTTCCACGCAGGCCTAAATTTATTGAGTAATCTCTTTTCCATAGTTTTAGCAAATGTAAAATGAAAATATTCCCATGGATTACAGACACTTTTAGTACATGTAGAACACCTCTTTTTTTCCTGAAAGTGCAGGCATTTTGCACCATCTTCTTAAAGCAGATAGTGTCAAGCTTTCACTAACATCTCTAATTCTGCAATTAAAAGTTGCAATATTTTCTCTAGAGAATATTTCTTTTTCATTGCTTTCTAAGATTCAAAACTCATCCACAGAGGAGGGAAATAGTTGATCCTATTATTTTTACTGAGAATTTCAGAGCGCAGATCTACTGAAATTCTGTTCCCTTTCCAAAACGTATTCAAGCTGAAGTGTTTGAACCACACTTCAGTAATATGGGACCCCAGTTTTCAAACACAGAACAAATTCTGAAGACATGGTTTCTTCAGTGTCCATTTTTGCACTAGGGCAATTCAGCTAGTATTGAACGGGTCAGAATACACAGCTTGCAACATGCACATATGAACAGGGTAACAGGCATTAGTCTAGCCACACATATAAATATTTTGATGTATTTTTCTTACCAAGTCCAACAGGGAGTTGAGTTTAACAGGCACTGCCTCTCAGAGAACATTTATACATTATTATGTCTAAAATTCCAATTAAAACCACACGTATCAAAGGTGTAACAACAGTTATTTAAGAGACAGAGAGATATGTCTCTGGGAATAAGAACGAAAGAAACATTTTCTCAACTGAATAAGCAAACATGATTATTATTACTAACAGATGCCACTGTCTATTTACAATGACCTAATACTTATGAATGGGAAAGCTGAAGAGTCTGGAATCTGTAATGAGCTCTGGACAAACAAGCTCATTGTTATCTCCAACCCTAATGAGGAAAGGCCACCTCCCCCAAAAAGCAACTCTATTTAGCTGTTTGCAGCAACCAAGAAACTCTTGAAACCACAAAACTGCCACTGCCTTGAGTGCTTCATCTTCTCTTTCCTCTCTGACCTACAGTTCTTGAAAGGTAACAGCAAAATAAAGTGAAGCAAAATCCTGAGCAGTGCTGAGTGGTTGCAATGTTGGAAGACACCAGAAAATCTTTACAGAAACTCAATGTCATACACCTGAAGGAACATGCAGAGGTTATATAGCACTGATCCTCCAGAGACAACTCCTCCACTGCACATTTCCCCCAGTGCCACTTAGATCAGTGGGAACATTCATCTGCCGTTCAACCTTAGCAACTCCTCAAGTGCTAGGACATCACAGAAGAGAGGACAGATCACAGCACTGAAAAGCATTTAGAGCAATACCTGGCTGTCGGACATTTGGTAGAGATCTTTGTAGGCCATGTAGACTTGAAAAGAGTTCACACCTGTTCCAAGACAAAAATTCAGAGGTGTTGTCATGTAAGTGGATTCTTACATTGTATTTGAACAAAAAGTTCAGGAAAAATAACTCCTAGAGTGTGTCTGGAGTATACTGTTCACCAGTGATTACCAGAAATTAGGCATGGCTCCACAGCTGCATTACAGCTGCTAGGACTAGAAGACTGAATCCCCTCTTCTCTGGGGGAATTGGTTGGACTTTGTGGATTGCCTGTATTCAGCCCCAGATCAACCCAGCCACCACCGCAAACATCAAATCACAGACAAGCAATGGTGGCTAAAGAAGAAGGTAAAGTTTGTGAAGTTTAAAAAACCCTTGTGTACAGTTCTGTGAAACACTGGTTTTATTTTTAGCTTTCTTTAGCCAATCAGGAAAACATATCAGCTTGACCTGAAACTGTGCTTTTTAATAGATAACCTTCCAGTTCAGTTTCCCCCAAGTGCCGAGAAGCTGTAGGAAATATGTATCTAAATTTGCATACAGACTTGCTTTTTTTGACCCTACTGCCCAAAGCACCCAGCGTAGCTGATGGCAGACACTGGCAAGGAGTGGAAGCAGAGCCTGAAATCAATTACAAGGGCAGCTCACCATACCGCTCCTTCCACCTTCCAAAGATTTGTGTTGGAAGTCATACAAAACCATGAGAGATGACAGCTCCAAATTTTAGAAATCAGTAAGAAATGCTAGTGTTGAGTATCAGTTGCCAAGAACCAACTGCATTCAAACCCCTATGAGTTTTGTTATTTATTTAAAAGATTTGATTATTTACATAGGTTCATATTCTAAAGGAATGGGAATTCCAAACATCTTCTGTTCATACTTTCTGTACATAAGAATTTATATTAGTTTATAGATTTGCTTTACTTTTTATTTTACTGATAACATCCCCAGCTTAGTACAGGGACTGATCTCAGTTTTCTAGCTTAAAAGAAAAGTCAATGCTAAGCTGTCTAAGCTGTGTATTGCTGCATTTCAAAATAGCTGTCATGAAAACTGTGCTTCCTGGGGCAAGAGGAAAAAGAAAATCTGTTCATGTTATTCATGTTGGCTACACCAAACGAATAAAGCTCTCTGATGAGACTTCTCTCCTTCATGAGACTAGAAGGCACAGATACATCCTCGGGCAGAGGGTATTGCTGTTCACACTCACACAGAAACCTTGTTTATTCACAGTTAGAAGACTAAAATATCTGAGGACACATGCAGTATAAAACCTTGCCATTACCCCTGGTATTACATCTTCCTGCTAAGTCCAGGCAGCTCAGGGAGAAATACGAAGTGGGAGCCAGCCCCTCCTTGCTGACTTCCACACTCAACAAATCCAGCCGGTACTGTGAAGCCCCATCAGACTGAGAGCCCATCCTTTCTACCTATTTTCTGTTTCTCAGGTTCCCAGAAAATTCTTTACAAACTGCAATCCCTCAGCTTATTCCTCATTACACAGTTTCAATGTACTTAGTATTTCCCTGCTTTAAAACATTAAGCTTGACTCCGCCTTCCCTGAGGCCAATGCTTACAGTCTCATGCCTGCAGCACCACCTCCTTACTGACTGACCGCATCTGCCCAGCCAGCTTTGGATCAGAGTTCTGTTTCTCTTCACAAATGCACATAGTGTCTCAGATGTCAGCTGCACCTGGGAGCCACCTTTCTGCATGGGTGACCATGCACACATGAAGCAATGAGAGACATGTGAAGGCTGGTCCAAGCCATGACAACTAGCTTCAGTGATGGCTCATGACTGAATCTTCTCACACATGCTTCTCTATAAGCAAAGCACTGGGTTACCTATTGCTCTCCCTTACCCACTAGGATCTAGCCAACAGCAGTTCATGTAATCACAAACTCACAGGAGATAAGGCAACTTTCTCTGGGTACTGTGTTTGGCAGACATACATTGACCCAAGCAATATGTATTATCTTTTTCTTTTATTGCCTTTACAACTTCTTGGTAAAATGACTATGAGTTTTACTCCCACTCAGGTTAATGCTCTCTTTGAAGAGAGTAGAAGGGATCTCAGCAGGGATCTCACCATGCTATCTTGAGCCTGTCCCTTACCAACAGCTCCCACACTGCAGAAGCAAACTTGTCATCTAAGTGCACATCCATGCCCTTGGCTACCACATCAGATACACATGAAGTGGAAGGGCATCTCATGGGCTGCCTTTACAGCTTTAACAGGAGCGCTGGTTTGAACCATCCCGCCTTGCAAAGAGAATACCTTTACAAGATACTAAGATAAAATAGCACCAGTTTACAGATACAGGTATCCATGATTAGACTCTCTGCTCAATGCCTTGGTCTGATGTCTCAATCTACTCATTAGAAATATGTGGCTTTTCAAAAGCCTTGGTCCATGGCCTACTGAACTTAATGCTTAACATTTGTTACATACTACATTCTTCTAAATGTCCTGCATCAGGAATTCTCAAGAGGATCCTCTCCAAGTTTCAGACAGTTCTACAGGTTTTTTTTGAAAAGTGACAAAGTGCAGTAATAAAAGGAATGAGTGAGTCCTCTGTCAACACATTTCAGGCAGTAGTTCCTTTGCATATACTGGAGAAGCCCAGTCCCAAATTAGCTGCCAAAATGTTACAAGCCCAAGTCTTCATAATTAACATTTGGTTCTATAAAATCTTTAGGCCATTCCAAAGCTTGTGTCTCCTTAAATTAGTTCTGTATTGACTTAAAACTGATTAATTATTCAATTATACCTCATGACAAGGCACCTCAACAACAGTGCTGTGAGCTCCCCTATTATTCATGCCAAGTTTGTACTAGGCACAAGCAGTACTGCAACATGATTAGCTGAGCCCTGCTACTCAGTTAACTCACCCACAAGAGAATCAGCTGAAAGCAAATGCAATCTGGATTCCCAGCTGATGAAAACCAGTGTTGCTCCATTGACATCAAGTCTATTTGCACCAGGTGGCTCAAATGTTTCCAATTATCACCAGATACTATCCATTAATTTGAAAGCCCTTGCCATGCTGAAGTATTTCCTATTGTACTTGTGCCTTCATATTTTCCCTTACTCTCCTAACACGTAATTCACATTGACTGCCTGAGACATACTTCAGCATTCGTGAGAACAAAAGTGACCTCCCAAAGCTATCCCCACCAAAGAGGCCAGCAAGGGCCCCACCACACAGCCTAGTACCCGAACCGATGAAGAGACTCCTGTTTCCGCTGAAGACTGAAAGGCAGATCAGATTTATATTGAAAACTCACATTTCAATAGTTGGGGAAAACTATTAACCTGTCTGCACCAAGCTCTTGATGTAAGCCCTCAGGCAGATTTGGGAGTGCTGAACCATCTGTGATCCAGCAGCTCTGGAAAATAGTATCTAACCTTTGAAACAAGGCCCAGTGCATTCTTCTGACAGTCAGCTAATGCACAGCAGTGTATCCATGTTAAGGCTGATAGCAGGGGAACAGTACAAATCTGGCACCATCAGTGCTGACAGATGTCATCACCTTGTAAAAATTACCTGTATTATAAATACCTACGTAAGACCAGCTGCGGTTTCTCTTTATTATGCATAAACTTGCTGATTGAAGGGTTTTGTTGCCTAAAATCTGGTTATACAGCACACGTACTCCTAGCAGGCTGTAACACAAGACAAATTCGCCTACACGACTGCACCTCCATGGTCTCTCAGTGAACAATTGCTCATTCAAGAATAGGATTTTGCTTTCCTTTTCTACTTTGATAGGATATTTCTATATATTGAATTTTTTTCAAATCTAAGTCAGCACTAGTACTACACCTTACCCTGGCAGATGCAACTGCTCTGCCAAAGACCCAACAAAGACCAGGGCTCCACAGCCATTAAAATCTGATCACTTCAGGGCCTTAGCTTGTCTTTGTCATGTGCATGCCCCCAGCTAATTAGAGCTGATCACAGTTCAGACTAGGTTATAAATGGAGCCATGCTGGAGTCCATTTTGAGTTGGTCCTCCTGTGGAGGACCAATTGTGGGTCTGCAGTTTGGGACTCTCCCCTTGGATAAGGACAGTGCCCATGAAAATTCTGGGGATTGAGACCTCACCTCCCTCCTTTGGTGGGTGAATATTTCTGGATATACATATAACCTTGAGGGAGCTCTCACCCCCTTTTGGGTGTAAGACCCCTTTCTGGGTATCCTTGAGTGGGAGCTTTTCCCTTTTGTGAATGTGTGCACATATCAGGTCACCTTTCTACACAGGAATATTCATGAAACTTAGGAATTAGTTGTTCAGAGTTATATACCCACCTGACATTCAAACTTGTCATTTACTTTGGTCTGTCAGAGTGCTGGGTGATTTTCTATTGGAATAAATCTGTGTTTTGGTTAGCTACTGCTGTCTGTTTTGTGGGTGCCTCTGTGACCCTTACAAAGGATGCTGCATGCACGTGTAACTTGGACTTTCCAACACAAGGATCATTCTGATTTACCCATGGTAACTAACTACCAATTCAGAAAATATTTCCTAATTAATATTCGCACATTTTCAAGAAAGTATCAAGTTAAAAATATTTTCAGAAAAAAAGTTTCTGGACACAAAAATCCATGCTGTTAGGCAGAATTTTAGGGAACTAGATCAAAATCATTATTTTCTGAAGGCTAGATTCAGTTGCCCACACAGATGTATCTGGTGCCACCAAGTTACCCTCTGTATATGAAAGTGCCACACTGACCAGGCATGTATGGAAAAGGATTTATGAGAGGGTTTGTCTGCTATTCTGGAGTGGTAGCTGGAGTCCAGATAGGGTAGCCTACAGTATCTGACATGACAGCAGACCTGTTAATTGAACTGAATCAAGCCCATTAATGTCTTAAATAGATTCCTAAATAAGTGACCTGTTTTTTGTAAAAAAGCATCTGCTAGTAACTTCAGGGAAAGCCACTGGAGACCAAGAACTTGAGAAAATTAGGACATTTTTTCAATATTAGATACCTAAGTTTAGCATGGCTATTTTCTAGTAAGTTGAATCCATTTTAAAAGTATAGACATGTTTTATAAAAAATCTAGTCTCATAAGTAAATTATCCTAAACCATGGCTGGGAAGTGGGCAATTGCCTGTGATGACCATTTCTCAGACATATGTGCCCTTCATATTTGGGCTTCATTGGAGGCAGCTAAATGGGTGGAATCCAGTCTAGATAAAATTCAAACCACTATCTTTAAATGTCTCATTCTCTCCATTCGTGAGAGGATCTAAGGTGACTGGGGTGATTAGCCTAAATTCTGATCTCTGAGTTTTATCTTAAAATAAAACCTAATTATGTAATGTCTGAGACTATTTCCACATGTACAAGCAAGCATAAAGTGATATATTTGTATCTGACAGCATACAAATATTAATTTTGCATGCCTATATTGAGGTAAACTTTCTACCTCCATCAGCCTTGCTGCTGACTAGCACTAATGGAGAAAGCTTTAGGTCCATTTTATGCAGCAGAAAGTAAATACAAAAGTTTAAGGTAGTGCAGAACCTTGGGCTGGATAACCAGTGCCTGCACATTTCTGCTCTGGATGATGCATTCATTAAAATAATTCAAAATTTCTGACATTTCAATAAAACATTAAAAAATACTACTAATTTTCAGTCACTAACCTTTGTCTTGCACCAGTATTTCAAGCTCTTCTCGAATGCCGTCATACCAGCTGGTGATGTCCACATGGAGAGAGTAATCACAACAGGATTTGGTGTCAGCTGCCTCATGCCACTTCTCAAAGGAGGTCAGTAAACTCGATCCAGGTTCTGGGAACACGTGGTCAACTGAAAAAGAGATTCAGTGTCTGTTACCCAGACTGCACACTGATCAGATTTCCTCAGTGCCTGTGAGTAAGTAGCCTCCCAGCATCTTGGCCAAAATAGCAGCTTGTCTGCTGATCGTAACTTTGGGTTGTTAGCCAGGTCCTCTGTCTCAGGTAGAGCAGTCTACACTAAAGCTGAGTATGGAAACCTACTTGGTGCAGCATCAACAGACACACAGTGGTAGATCCAAACATCTCAAAGTTTCGGGAACATCTGCTTTCCCCTTCACTGTTTTGTAAAAGACCACAAATTCTGGACTTAACTGTATTTATTGTCTGATGTGTCAATTTCTATGTATTTCATAGTAAGCGTTATTATTAACCAGTGCCTCATAGTCACTGAATTGGCCCATTCTGCTGTACCAATATATCAATGGGGACATCAAACGCTTTCTCAGCAGCCCGAACTGGGAATAGAGCCCAAGGCCTGAACACAGATGATGCAGAACACACTCAGCCACACTATATGCCAGATGGAGTGTGCTGCAGCTATGCACCTACACAGTCTCAAGGCTTTCTGCATCTAATGATGCTACAATCTTTACTGACATTAAATAAAGACATGACTACATATATGCATATATACTTCTCTTTGCAGGGCTGGGTCAAAAGTAAATAGGGATGCAAAAAAAGATGGGCTTGCCAGTGGCATTCGCAAACCTAATGCTGCATGGGAAGACTCAGCTGAAGGACATAAACTGAAACAAATTATTAGCAAGAGTAATGAACAGCAGTGCATTTTGTGCTTATTGCTAGAGATCCTTTAGCTGATAACTGCTGCTGAACATAGGTATTAGAAAACATCACTCAGCAAAAAGGCCACATTCCAATTTAGTGGGACTAAAACCCCACTGGGCAGCTCCTCTGCACAAGGAGGCTAAGACAATTTATGTCACATGAATAACTGACTCAAAAATACTAACCAAGTGCCAAACTACTGCTAGAAGGAAAGAGCTACACCTTGTCCTGTCATCTGGTAGACAGAAGAACGGTCTTTTAACAACTAGAAACACTTCTCCCTTCCACCGAGAAAGATGTTGCTCCAGGACATCTCTGGTGAGGATCTTCTAAATAATCCCTTTGTTATTTCCAAAGTCTTTGAAAAGTCACTAGGTGGGAACAGCATTTTTTGGACAGATTTTCTATGACATGTATTTACAGCACTAAATACATTGTTTTTCAAAAATCCCAAGAGTATATATATTATCTCTCAGTGCTTGCTCTGTATTTCGGAGGGAAATCCAAGAGACAATTCCCCATTCCACTGTTTCTTTCTGAGGGTAGGGTCATTTTCAGGACAGTGCTGAATGACATTGATGAGTGGACCTCCAACACAGTACCCAGAAATCTGAAGATTCTTTACAGAAGATCTCAGAAAATCGTATGGAGCCTCCTGTAGCTATCCCCACCTATGGGACATGAGTGTCAGCCTGGGGCAGGAAAGGTTAGTATTGTTTGTACTCACTAATCATGGTGGTGCCCCCTGCTAGCGCTGCTTTTGTGCCTTGATAGAAGTCATCAACAGCAGTCATTCCTTGGTAGGGTTTTTGTAGGTAAGTGTTGACATCTATTCCCCCAGGAATAACCATGCGCCCATTAGCCTCTATGGTCTTGACTCCTCCAGGAACAATCAGGTTCTCTCCTATTTGCCTAGGCAGCAAGGAAAGAAACCATTATTTTACTTAAAGAAGCACAGGGAACAGAAGCTATTTGGAGCACATGGGGGAGAGAAATCTAAGGGGCCATACAGAAAGAACTGGGACCCCAAGTGGAAGGTGAAGCTCAACACCTGCTCTGGTCCTGCTGCACAGCATGGGCAGAACAAAGCATCCACAAGCCTGCCTAACAGGGCTGTGTGCTTGGGTTGCTTTGCATTGCTCTAGTGGCCAATAAAGAAGCGTTAATGCACCAGCATTAAAAACTGATTATTTTTTTATGATTCAGGGTGAGACTTAAGTGTCCTATCTTTAAACAATTACAAATATCTAGAGTTACTGCTCTCCTGGGGGCTCCAGTTCTGTATATTAAGGTCTCAAATGAAAATAGAAAAACATAGATTGAATAAGACAGCAAGCTGGACTTGTAAACAAATGGCAGAAGCATAAAGCACATCAGAAAGGAGATGTAATTACTTCATAATCAAGCAATGCAAATTCATCCTTAAAAGATATCTAAACATGCTAAGATACAGAAATACATATTTAAGAGACTCAAACACCTGTAATCTAATAGTAACATATTCTTCATCCTCCTCTTGCAGTTAAAACTTAGGGAAACATTCTGCATAACTGTGTATAAAAAATGTTAATTAACTGTTGTCATATTTTCCCTTCCAGTTCTTCCAAACAGGATTTTTTTCTTACTATTAAAAATATTAACCTGTCCTTCATACTGATAACAAGCAAACTCCACATACTAACGAATGAAATACTTTCAGTGGTCATGGAGACAACTATGAGCGAATTAACCTTTAACTTGAAAGCCACATTACATTTTTATTGACTGCTTTGCATGGTGCCAAGCAGTAAAAGGTAGGGTCTCTGTGCAAGCCATGTCTCTTAATTGCTACACTGTAATATATTTGTGCTTAGGGATAACTTAGGGTAGTCTAAGTTCACTTAGTTTACCTTGTCTTAGTTTACAGACACACAGTCCTTGTCTTAATTTCCTTTTGTCTAGAATAAAATAACATTTATCCGCAGATAAACAAATACCCCAGACATCTGAGCTGCTGAATCTGTTTCTCTTATATTAAAATGCAACTCCCACCTATACAGCAAAACACAGCAACCTGATTAACAGCCAATCATAATGAACTAGAACAGAAAATGAATATAACCATTAATTAAATCTAGTGAAAAAAACAGGGATAATTATTCACACTGGAATTTGGCCAAGCCACCAGAGTTAATAAATGGCCCCAAGAGGTCAAGAATTTGGTTCATGTGCTATGCAAAAACATCACCTCTAGCAGCTTGGCTCCCCCCATGCTCCAGGTTTTGGCTGGAGGGAAGCACAGCCATTCGATTAGCAAACTCCCCCCAGCATCTTGAGATGGGGTCTCAGCCGCTCAGCACTGAACAAATCCAAAAGGCCTTACTCGTGAGAGCTGATAATATCACAGCTTGAAGCCATACAACTCCACATCTGGTGTCTAATATTCATCAACAAGTATAGCACTGGGAGCATGTCATAACCTGTTTACAGCTCTGCGGAGTGTTAACTATATATACCATGTCAAACAGTGAATTGAGAAGAATGCAAAAGCCAGCAGCAGCCCTCCACATCCAGTTGTACAAACAAGCTGTAAGAAGTTCCTCTGCTGTAAAAATCGAACTTGCAGAGGCATAGCATAAGGCACTCCAACCCCTGAGCAGATTGAATGCTTTATAAAGTTAGGTAGCCCCATGTATAATAAAGGTATTACACTATTTTTTGTTAGCTGAATCTCCAACATTTGTACAGTGTTGTGTGGCTACAGAAATGAACTGCTAAAAAAAAAGTTTAAAATTACTATGCTCAATCTCCTTTAAGAATCTCTAAGGTAGAATTTCACTTCAAGGACTACCATACCTTCTGAAAACAATATTAAAGGAAATCTACACAGAAATGTAAAGGCAATTCATTTTTATTTTCTTTCACAATCAGTATCTACCACATCCCTATTCAAGAGGGGACACACCCCAATAAAGTGAAAGAGTTCTAAGTATGTACTGAAGTTTTTTGATGACTCACTGAACATTATTTTCGGTGTACAGCTGAGTAACAGCTTATTTGGCAATGACTGAAGTCACCCATGCTGAAGTGACATAAGATCAAATGGCCTTTGTGGATGATGCTGCACTCGATGATCTTAAAGGTCTTTTCCATCCATAGCGATTCTGTGATTACCTGTCAGGAGCCTGTCTCCTGTCTTGCCCTGACAGTAAGATTAAGGCTGGGAGAAGGCTGATCTTCACTACCACTAAAATTTCTATTTGTTCTGACTGACTAAAACACAGCCTAAGAGATAATGTGACAGGATTCCTGAATTACTCACTTGTTAATGCTAAGTGTATGTTATTAAGAATGTGGTTCAGTTACTTGTGGGTGAAAAAATACAATAGAGCAGATAACTGTGTTCTAGACATTGTACAAATGATTGAGCTGGTTTCCTGATGCACCAGCAGATAGAAAACTCAAACTCCTGGAAAGCTGATGCTGCCTGCAGTCTTCACTTGAACAAGCTGTACATTCTGTCACACATGAGCTGATTGAAGCAAATGGAAACATCAGGCTTTAGCTCTCCATAAGCTTAACTGAGAAAGCTGAAAACCTCCCCAAGGACTCCATAGTGTTATTTCTGTCATTACCAAGCCCAGATCTCTTTTACGGATCTGAGAATTGTTCTAACTTGGCTCATTGCCTGCCCAGACCTGAAGATTCCATCCCCACTCTTGCAGACCTATCCTGCACGCTTGTTAATTCCCTCCAGTCCAGAGGGATCCAACTCTTCCCCTTGGCTGGGACAGAGCAGAGCACAGCAAGCACCAGACTGTGCCTCAGCACAGAGACCAGGGTGCATTTCCTCATGGGGATAACAGCGACAGGATAGATGTAAACAAAATATATTATTTACACACCAATAGGAATTTAAATTACTAAATATCTAAGTTACTATCTAGATACTAGAGAACTGCCATCTCACTTGTGCAGGGCTTAAGTTGCAGCTAGGAAAAATCCCCATGCATGACTGCTCCCTTGTACCTTGACAGGTAGGGAAAAACATCTACCATCCTCCAAGCTATAGTTAATCTTCAAACACATTCAAGGTTATACCTACATCCCTCTCCGCAGGACAATCTGCAGGGACTTAAGTATTAAAAGACTCTATTCATTTTATTAGTCTGCAAGAGAAACTAAACCCTCTATTTTCCAAACAGTTTCCACTACAGAACAAGAAAATTAACCCAGATCTTTTATAGCCTAGTAAAATCAAGACACTATTGCCTATTCTGGGATGAGTGATTTGGTGCCTCCTCCATTCTGTGGAAAGAATTCTGCATTATTAGCAGGATCTGCAGTTAGGGCATCAGCTGAAATGTGGATGCCTGAAGTTCAAGGTCCTGCTCCCTTTGGATCTTGAGCAACACTTAACAATGATGTTAAACAGTCAGGCACAATGTGCAGTTCCAGCTGGAGAAACTCAAGAGACCAATCCCAGAAAATACAGTGCTTTCCTAGACTGCAGAATTTATCATCTGAACACTATTAGGACCCAAGCCTATCTCACATCAGGCTGCCCTCAAAAATTAGCTGCTTCTTCAGAGCAGGACTTCTTGCACAGTTTACAAATAAAAATCTCGGGTCATCTAAATCTAGGAAACCAGGTGCGACTGGGGATGTTGAATAGTAAACATGTCTCCTTGGGCAAAGATAAAGGCATTTTTCAAAATTAATATCTTGACTGTCTATTCATTACTAATCCTAGCTATCTTGGGCAGCTGAGAATACCTCCTGGGGGTATGGATCCATGCACAGACTTCAGAGGGACTCTATGTATTTAACAAGGGCAGCTGAAAGGTTGGCATTGTTAACCTGCCTACCAAGTACCATTGCATTTCTGGAGTTAAGGCCAAAATTTCACAGAGGTTTTGGATTCTCAGTACCACATGCACTTAGTTTTGATGCTTTTAAGTGTTACTAGAAAATTTGCATATGAACAAACAAAAGCACAGAACAACTCAACTAAAATACCTATTAGACAGCAAACCACATGTTCAAAATTTTGTTCCTTCTTCACTTAAAACAATATGCTCCTTTTGCCACTTCCTCAATGCAAGTAACACTACAACTTGAAAGGCAGAGTGAAGTATTAATAAGAAAACCACATAGCCCATGAGTAATAGTGTTCAGAATTTTTCCTGTTATAACTTTAATCACGAATAATGTAGCCATAGATATACAGAGAATGAGACTTTTAATATGATGATAGCTTTTCACAAAAAGGAGCTCTGAAAACAAGTAGATGATTAATTATTTACCAGATAACCATAATTATGTTTCTGTGCATTAAGCTGTAGCCTCTAGAGACCAAACTTGTTAGCCACTAGTGAAATGTTCAGCAGTCAAGAAAAAGGCTTTGACTCTTGTGTACATCAGAGTGCCTGTACACACTACATAACTTTGCACAACTAGATGCTCCCATCTCCACTAAGTAAAGGCAGGAGCTATATAAATAGACATATCTATTACTGTTTCCCAGGCTATCAGTAACATCTACTTCATGTTTTTATTAGGGAATACCTTCCCAGTTGCTGTATTTTATAGCCTGTTAGTAGGATATTCTTTATAACTGTGTGAAGATTTAAGATCATATACCATTTCCAAGCAAGATAAAGGGCACAAGTGCAATGCATAACAATGCTGGCCAATAGAACACGCTATGCTTCAGCATTAATCAACAGGGCAACTTAGAAGGACTAGGTCTCCATTAGCTCTATGTAACACAGGGCATATTGCTGTGCCATACAATCCTTTAGAGCATGGCTGCATTCATCCTGATTAAATGGGGGGAAAAATACTGTAATGAGCCTTCTGTCATACACAGACTCAAAAACTATACATTGTCCTTACTATTACTTCTCATGTTGAGAGACCTACTTGCTTTGACTATTTTGGAAGAAACTAGAATTAAACTCCAATTAAACTAAAAGCAAATACCTTTAATGTAACATAAAGAAAATTTGTATGTGTCTAATCTTAGTAAAGGTAAAAATGGAAGAATTTAATCATTAAACACTCCTCTACTATGGCCCCACATCTAGGGGTAATCAAGACGTTGGCTGCAAGATTTTAAGTCAGCACCATCAAGAAATCACAGTAGTCTATACTAACAGGCATGCAAAAAAAGTACAAAATGTAAACAACCAACTTTATAAGTCCATCTTCGAGGTATATGTCTGCATAGAAGGAATGGTCATCATTGATAATTCTTCCACCCTTAATGAGTAGTCGGTCACTCTAGGGAAAAAAAAATGAAGAAATAGGGGCTTGTTGAAATAAATGAACAAACACAATTAACATATTGATGGTAACAAATAGGCTTATATTATATAGAAAGGCACTAATATAAAAGCACTTACACTACATAAATGTCTATGCCATAGTTTCAGGGGAGTACACAGACAGTGGAGAAGAAAACCACAGTTTCAGTGTTTATTTCTGACTTCTGGGGCATGAGGCCTCATGGTCATGCTCAATGAGCAGAACTCATTGCACATGGAAACACTTCAAAACCTACAACATCCCCTTTTTACCACCACTTTACCATAGAAAGGTCAAAAGGATAAGCCACAAAAATAAACTGTCCAACATTGGAATGGCCAAGTCGAGCTCACCTAAAACTCTTGGCACTCCTGGAGAAGTAAAAGAGCTTGAAATGGGAAGGTACAAGGTCAAAAGAGGTTGCTGAGCTCTGTAATGCAAGAATTCCTGCCTAAAGAAGCTCCTTTAAGCAACACCAACTCACCATCTTTATGCAAATGTCTTCCTTGGGTTTTATTTCTCTGTTATTTTCCATTTCATTGCAAATTATATTGTTATCATTATTATTACTATTAATTTCAATGCTTAAACTGTTCTTAACGCATGAGTTTTCTCACTTTTACCCTACCAATTCTCTCCCCTCATCCCACTGGGGGGGGGAGTGAGTGAGCAGTTATGTGGTGTTTAGTTCCTAGCTGAGGTTAAACCATGATAAATACATAATGCTGTTGGAAAGACTTTTGCCAAGTGACTGTGAATGCTGAAAACCTCTAAAGAAGTCAGAACCTTCTTTTCCCATTTATTGTAAATTATTTCCTTGGCTCACTAAACAATAACTCAGAATCTCCATTTTGTCCTTCTTTTATACTTCTCACTCCAGACTCAGTTCCTGGTTTAATTACAGGATGGCTCATGCATATAAATGATGTATGTCCCAAGCTTCTAAGTCAGAGCTAGGTGTGCTACCTTATAGGCTCATATATCTGAGCCTATATGAATAACCTTTCTTCAATGTAACTTCTCAGTTATATGTAGCATATTTACATTTTAACATTTTGCAGGTTTAAAGCCTCTGTAGCCCTCCATATCACTCTAGAAAAGCAAAAAAAGGACAAACAGGCACTTAAAAGGCAGAAGTAACTGGGGAAGAGACATTTTAAATACAGTCTGTGACACAGGTTTGCAGCTTCTCTCTGTGTGCTGCAGCAGCGAGATAACCTTGGGAGTGAACCAAGGCACAGAACTACAGTAAAATACATCCCTCGGACTTGCCTCAGATGTTGACACCCTCTCATTAAAAGATGGAGATGATTCTAAGTCCTCAGTTCGGAATATGGCAGAGCAGGCTCCCTATTTTCACCCCAGCCTTTCTACCATCATTTGTCATTGCAGGACTTGTGAATCAGCAGTAATGGTAAGAAGTTATTTTGCCATGTGCTGGCAGTTGCATCTCCTCACCATGATGATTTACTACACTGCCTGCTGACCTGCAGAGACCACCATCTTGTGAGCTCTTTTTAAGCTCATTCAGTTCCCTTCCTAAACATTAATACTGCCCAATTACAAGAGGCAAAAGTTTATTGATACAGGCAGGGAATGCTACCAGCGCACTGCATCTGTCACTGCTAATGAGTCAAAAAATCTGCACGCTCATCAAGATGTTCTACATTTTATTTCTTTTAAAACACAAGAAGATGCATAATAAATACAAACAAATGTAATAGGCCAGGAAAATTAGACAGACTAAAAAAAAAAGCAGAGGTATAGTCCTGGAAAAGTAATTGTAGATATAAGGATTTTACATGGTTTTATATACAAATATAAATATATAAGGCAAAATTAGGTATTAGAGTGATCTGAAACTAAAAAGGACACAAACGTAGTTCCAAGAAATCACTGTTATATGAACCGCCCATTAAATTAAGCCTCACAGTTTATAAAGGACTACTGAATGTTTAGCTACAAAGTCTTGTCTTCTTCAGAATTTCAGAGGGTTTTTCAGGGATTTCTAAGAAATTCTGCTGAAGAAAGAAAACTTCACTTCAGGGAGACTTCCAACATTTTAACTCTTGCCACCCTCCTGCTCAGAAAACACAAACTGTTCAAAATTGTTGCAAAAGGCAGCAGGTCCTCCTGCACCTGAGCTGGCTGTCCTGTAGCCAGGGTTGACCCCAGACATGAACAGAAACCCATGGGAGAAGAAGTGCCAAAAACCCCCACAAATCTTGCTGCTCCTTGCTGCTCCCCAAGTATTCTTCCGAGCTACCAGGGAGGCTGCTGTGGAGCCTTGCCCAACTTTCATCAGGACCTGATAGATGTGGAAACATCTCTGACACACATTTCCATTCCAGCAAATCAGCAAATTTCAAAGAAAGAGGGTTTTGTTGGAACTTGTCCCAATCAGCTTGAGCTGTCAGTGTGTCTGTAGGACACATTACAGATCACTGCAAGCCAGGAGCACAAGCAAAGCTGGGCACCTTTACAGAGATGGTGCTGAGGAGCACAAGAAATCCAGATGGGGTTTCAGTGCTGTGTAGACACCCCAGCAGCACACTGTGCCCAAGGAAACAGGCCCTGGCTCCGACACCCTGCTCTGAGCCAGGAGTGGCTTGTCCTTATCTAAAGCTGCAGTACCAAGTGCTTGTGTGCACCTAACCATATAGATGCATTTCCGTGAACACACTGGAAAAAATTACACAAACATTACTGACTAGAAAGTGTAAGTGGGTTAACACTGACAAGTGATTTGCTATATTCTTCACAAAATAAATGTTGATACAAACCCCTGGTCAGCATGTAAGTATTCATTCTCCACCAAAGCCTAAGCATGGGCTTCAGGGACAGGCACAGCCCTCGCCTGAAAGCAAAGGGACCCTGCCACCCTGCACCACTGCCTTGGCCATGAACGCCCAAGTGCTCCTGCACTGCTCTGGGTCACTGGTACTTGCAGCAGTGAAATCCAGGGCAGAAATCTGGGCATATACAGGGTCTGTGAAGTAGTTTCACCTCCTGGGACACACAACATGTCTGTGCACGTTCAAGGGTCATTTACTATTTACCAGGGGCCCAATGTCAGGCAGGCTGCTTGCAGTTTTCTTACCAAGTGCCAAACATCCAGAAAAACTAGGGACCAAAGTCTTCTTCTACCTGGACAATCTTTCAGACTGGAGGCAGACACATTCTGTAACACCTTGGGGACAGCAGGGGAGGAGTGGACTGAAGTTATGAATTAATCATGAAGAGCTGACCCATATTTCCCCCTTCCAGCTGTAACCCTGGCAGGAAACTGTCAGAACACTTTCTTTGCTTAGCTCCCAGATGTATCCTCAGCCACTCAAGTGACCTTCGGGTGCTCTCACAATGAAAGTAACAATGCACTCATTACTCATCTCAGGGAGTGACAACAGTGTAAGCCTTTATAGGGTGGCTGCCACCTTTCTATTCAGCTAACAGCTGTCTCTGTCTCCCTGGAGGTGTTCAAGGCCAGGCTGGACAGAGCCTTGTGTACCCTGATCTAGTTGGGAAGCGTCCATGCCCATGACAGGGAGGTTGGATTAGATGTTCTCTAAGGTCCCTTCCAACCTAGGCCATTCTGTTCTGTTCTCAGTG